>LPNX011025753.1:176269-228333 GCA_001517045.1 Pseudotsuga menziesii | reverse complement strand
ATATTTCATTATAATATGTGATTTGCCTAACCTGCATCTTTATATATGAATCATACTGTATATTGGAAGAATATTTGTTAATAGGTTGAAGGAGGAACTATCATGGAGATTGTAGAAGTGAAGCAAAGAGGAAGAAGTTAGCTTGGATCAACCTTCGTTTATTACAAGTAAGTTCCTGCTACTTCCCTATTTCCTATTTGTGCTTTTATAATCAAATTGTCTACAAGTGTTAGAGTATGTTGGTAACCCCCAGACCTAGGTTATTAGGTGAATTATCCATTACAACAGTAACTCCCAAAGCTGCTATAGGGAACTCTCCCTTTTTCCTGGTGTATGGTAAAGAAGCCATCTTGCCCCCTCATTTGTTCTTACCCTCCTTACAGCTTGCCCAGTCAGTACAGGAGGTACCTTGTTCTTCCATGGAGCATCGAATTAACACCTTGCAGAAACTGGAGGAAGATAGGGAGTTGGCTAGAAATTTTTTTGAGAAACACCAGCAGACTGTGAAGCGTTGGTTTGACCTCAGGAAATAAGTCAGTCGGGATTTGGAAGTAGGTGCCTTAGTCTTGAAATGGGACAAGGAACACAAAGATAAGGGAAAACACACAAAGTTCCAATGCCTATGGCTAGGGCCATTTATTATTACAGAAAAACTTGGTCCTAGCACTTTCAAGTTACAAACACTGGAAGGAGACATTGAAAACCTTCCAGTAAATGGTCACCTAATTAAGAGATATTTTTGCTGATCCCCCTCAAGGGATCATCCTGTATATACCTGTGTGGTGTGTTTGCTTGATGCATTTTATTTCGTTGTCCTTTTGATTGATTTGCTATTTTGTTTGTGTGTTATGAACCTGGTAAATTCATCAAACCTTGAACTGATGGCTCATTTTAAGTTCTGTCATTTATCTGTAAGTTATGCACAAAGACATTATTATCCTGGAAAATGTCATTCTGTTTCGGCTTCTTGAACAGAGAATGGTGTTTTCATTGTTCTAGATTCTACCAGAAGAAGCTCAAACCATCTTAATATTAATTAAGTATATCAGTCTATGCAAGGATTTGCCCAACGGGAGTGGGACAGTACTTGGTAAAGTTATCTATTTAAATATTTTACGCCATCTCTTCTCATAAAGAGGATCAGATTCACCTCCCTATCTGCTAAGATAATCTCATTTGAGATTAATAATAATTACGTTCTGGACAAGGAGGGACTTGAACATATGCAAAAATCTGAAGGACAGAAAGTCTCATCATGAGCTGATCTGCTCAAGATCATATGTTTGCTTCTAGTAACATTGTCGTCTCCGGTCACCAAGCCTGGGCAATGACCCTTGGACGGAAAAATTTGAGGGGTGAAAGGTCTCATCACGAGCCGGTTCATTTTATTGTAATGCAGACTGGTGACTGACATGGTTATTATCTGGTTACCAAGCCTGAACCATGGCCTTCATGAGGAATAAAATTAAAAGAAAATAGTGGTAACAGTTTCTCCCGACCAGAATTGTACATATATAACTAGCAGATAGGATACTGGCGTTTTGAGGGTTTAGAAGCAACCCTGTCGAGGCTATGAACGCCTGCTGGCAGCAGGGCCATGCTTGTGGTATTGAGATTTTATCCTTAAAACTGAGCCATTTACTGTCTTACTCTTTGAGGACTAATTTCTGTTTGAGACCTGATTTTATCAAACAAATCGCTGAAACTATAATTTTCTGGTAAGTTTTAGAACTGTGAAATACTTGAATTTGCTTGAAATGTTAAAACAATGATCTTAGTATAATGGCTTGTATTAAGGATTTAATTTATTTATGTGCATGATTTTAGATTAAGAGACAGAGATAACTGTTCTGCCCAGCTTGTCGCCATCTGTTGTGCCCTGGCTCAACAGCCTTTAAAAAAACATTATTTCATCTAACAAAATTCTATTTTGTTTGATGAAATGTTCGAATTTCTCAATGAAAAATAAAGAAGAATTACAGCTACTGAAACAATGCCATTTTTTCAGCTACTGAATTGGGGAAATTCGTTGTTTTTAAAGCAACCTTTGCAACTATAGAATATTTAACAAAATCATCACTAATGAGTTTGGGTTTGCAATTAAGGATAAATATTAATGATTTCTATATCCTTCGTCTTATCCTAATCTAGAAATTAATCCAAAACATTACGAATTTATTTTGTTGATTTTGTTATTATAATTATTGCTAGGGTTCAAATATTATCAATGGTTGGTTCATGGTGATTTTGGTCAAGATCTAGAGTACGTAAGCCAAATGTGTTACAAACCATTTTTCGACATATCCTAAGTTCTCAAACCATGGTCGACATTACCACAAATATCTATACCAATAATTATTATATGGTATGTTTCACAAAGTCGATTCTTGATTTAATGGTTTGTAATTATGATTATTTATCCGCCACCTTTAATAAGGTAGGTCAAATCCATGGTAGGGGTGCATGTATTATGGTTATCGTCGGGTTGATTTATGTCACAGCCTCTATCCTGATTCACCTATTGCGAAGCCAGCATGCTATCATGACGCTGGTACTTGACCTGTCTATCACGTTTAAGTCTTGGTACGTATCCCTCATCGTGGATGCCTGCCAATGGAACACCTGTTCTACGTACAACGAAGGGCCTCCTCTCATTCAATTCAGGGTAAATCATGATAATATCAGTTGTCTAGGGTCTTCGACCGTTGTTTGTGTCATCAATCGATTACCACCCCGAGTGCTGATGTCTTCGTTCATGCGAAACCCGCAGGGGTATAGCCTGCGTTTATGCATGGCTCATCCTGTTCATCACTTGGTTTTTCCTAGCCTTTATTCCAAGTGCTCACGATCTCATGTTCTGTCTCTTGATGAGCTCTGGTACCTATTTTGCATGCGGTTACGCACCTGGACTCAGCCAGTGATGGCACCTGTAGTAAGGGTTGAACCCTGCGAAATGACCTTGTTAAATTCGGACTCTGAGCTCGCAGTAAAGGTCGAGGATATAGGGTGGATGCCTTTCTTGAAGAAATTCTCTGACTCGAACCCTGAAGTTACTAGGGTTTTTGCTCTCTCCCTGGTTGATTTTCAAGTAGAATTTGGTGATCTTCGGTTTCGGGTTGATGAACGGTCAATAGCGGTCGCAACAGGTTTGTCCCTGGCCGGTCAGAGATGGTTCAAATACCAGAAGATGAATATAACAGAATGGCGGCAGTTACTTAAAAACCCTGCTCAGGAAGTCTCTTTTCGAACTGGAGTGGCCCGTAAGTATTTCAAGAAAGAATGGCATCCTGTCCTTGATTTGATTCACCGTTACTTGACCTGTGAAGGCCGGTTATCGTCAGCATATGTATATCACCTCCGTCTTATGTCTGTTTTTATAGGGTTTCCGTTAAATTTGCCTTATTATCTTTTACATAGCCTGTTCAAAATGTCCAATGCGATTAAAAAAGGCCCTAAACGTGTCAGTAATAGCCTCTTTCATCATGGGTTGGTTCGCATGTTGATTGATAGTGAGTTGTTGAAGTTGGGTCGGTCATGGGAGGAATTTGTAGAGTCCAACGGTTTTTCCTTGTTTTGTCACTGCATGTTTGACAACCCTGATGATTGCAGCAAACACAAAGATCCGAGTTTAGTCTCAGTCCCTTCTCTTCGCAAACCTTTGTCAAGTCCTGGCCGTATGAGCCCTGAACCCTGCAAAATTCCCGTGCCCAATCCAGTCGAAAGCGCTGACACTCCGTTAAGGTCTAAGCGTGTGAGGAGAGTTTCACCTTTGTCACCAATTACACCCCAAATCAGTATTGATAAAATTGGCAATCATGGACGAAATCATCCCAAGGCTAAATTGGTTGGTAGATTCACCAGGAGCATGGCGAAAACTACTTCTGTCAAAGCCCCTGTTATTGACAAGGTTCAGGTGGAAACTATTGTTTTAGATGAGGAAGAACTTGATATCTCTTCGCCTATTGATGATACTGTCGTTCAGCCTGAAGTTGTTTCAAATCCTTCCAATGAGACTCTTCCTGTTATTGATAAGGATATTCCTGTGCTCGACAAAGAGGTGCGAGAGGATTCATTTGTTAATGCTCCGACTAAAGAAAATCCTGTGCACGCAAATTCACCTGGTGTTTATTGTGTTGCAGATATGGCTCATCCTTTGTTTATTAATCGTCTGTTGGATAAAATTCGTAGTATGGAGGATAGGGTAGGTGAGATGGCAGTGAATCGGGATTCAATAAAGGTTGAAAATGCTATGTTAAAGGAGAAAGTTAATACGAATGATCAACAGCTCCTCCGATTGAGAAATCATAAGAATAAGTTGATTAGGAGGGTCCTCAAATTGCAAGATGAAAATGACAAGAATGAAGAAAAGGTTCATGAGCTTAACGCTCAGATTGCACTCATGTAGTTCAGGGCTGCTCCCTCGCCGAGTCATTCAAGTGGGGTGAATATCCAAGTCTTTAATGCTCCGGTAAATTTGTAGTGTTTTGGCGGTGTGTTATTTTGATATCAGGTTTGAAGTTTTGATGATCAAGTTTTATGTACAGGTATTTGATGAGTGTGAAATTGTTTATTAATTATTTTATTTGTTTTTCTATTTTAATGACATTTTAATTATGTTTCTTTTGTCTTGCATCGCAGGTTGTATCATGAATATTTTCCTTCCCCGATTTTGATGATTTCGGTTGTATGGATGATCCCTCTATATCTGGAAGCAAATCGATCTTGCAAGGACTGTTTTCCAGGTGGCGTTACCTTATCTGTGTCCTCGATCTCCTGTTATGGACTGAGTATTCACGCATATGCTGAAAAATGACATGTTCCCACTTGTCATTTTTATGTGAAATCAGTTAAGGATTTCAATGTTGATTATCTCCAGCTTTTAGAAGGTTTTATTTTGGGGAAATTAAAATGTATTTATAGGGCAGATAGCATAAGTGATAGGGGTCGATAGTTTGGGAAAGGGAGGACAAGACCGCTGTTCGATCTATCTGTGACTCGTGACAGTTAACTGTCAGTAGCTACAGCGTTTGGACTGGTGATGTTTAATACATATATACAGTTTTTATACTTTACATATGATTTATAATATCTTTCGGTTTTGCCACTCGTCTTTCTATATTATAAATGTTTGTGATAATTTCCTTGAAGAATTGTGCAAATATTATTTACAAGTATCGACTGTTACTGTTTCCGATTTTGTTGATATGTCATGTTCTGTAATTAATGATTGATATCATTGTTATATAATGTGTAACGACTTCTGTATGGTTTTGTTAATATTTAATTTTTTTTTAAATATTGTCAAATGTTTGCATACAGCGTCCTTGTCAGCATAAATCGATTACAGGTTAAATTTTTCATTGCTCCTGATCAGGATAGAGGGTAGATTAGGATAATATGTGTTTAAGTTTTTTATTATTATATTATTCGAAAAATCTATTTGAATCAGATCCTTTTATAGGAATTACCAACATTCAGATTATTTCTGTTGTAATTATTGTACACTGTGTATATTATACATCGCTGTAGGGTATTAACTTTGTTAATTTTTATCTTTTTATTCTTGTGTTTATAATTAACTGCTTTAAGTAGGTTAAATATAACAGTTTGTCATCCTGTAATATATAACCTGAATTAACCTTGGTAATCCTAAGTGTAGGACCAAATAACAATCAGTAGCATTAATTTTAACCTTTACACTTTTAAATTTCCAGGCTAACAGAGCCTTTAAACCTGTCGGGAACAACCATCCCAAACAGCTTGGAGCCTGTCCTAAGGATCCCAGTCTGGGTTGTTTCCCCCATTGCGGGCTTAGTCAAATATGCCCATCAACATAGCTGTAAGTGCAGAGCCCTTCCATGGATGGTAGTAATTGTGTCATACCATGCCACTGGTTGTAAGTGTTGGGCCCTTCCACAGATGATAGTAGGTGTGTCTTATCATGTTGATGGTTGTAATTGTTGGGCCTTTTTCATAGATTATAGTAGGTGTGTCCTATCATGCTAGTGAATGTAAATAATGGGCCTTTCCAACATGGTTCTTGGATGTGTTCCTCCATTGGAAGATGTAAGTGCTGGGCCTTTCTGACATGGTGGTGGATGTGTTCCTCCCATGGTTAGATGTGAGTGTTGGGTGTGCCTTTCTGACATGGTTCATTCCATGGTCAGATGTAAGTGTTGGGTAGGCCTTTATGACATGGTTCATTCCATGGTCAGATATAAGTGTCGAAGACGTTGAAGACCTACTTGGAGGCTAGGCCTACAACCGACATGAAAAAGGGTTGGCTCTGCAGAACTTCCTGTAACGAGAAGAATGAAGAGATAGCACCATTTGATTGAGATAATGGAAGCAGTGATGATGATGATGATCTAGACTTGTTGATGATCCAGTGATGCTCCAGATCAAGTGATGATCCAGACTCGATGATGATCCAGATCCAGTGATGATCTAGACTTGATGAAGATGACTTAACAATGAATATGACTTGACCATGAAGATGACTTGAAGATGAAGATGACTTGATGATGATCCAGATTATACATAGAAGAAGACTTGTGCTGATAAATTGTATCGAGAGAATAAATTCCTAGTTATGAGGGAGTGTTGATGTATTTGTAACTTCATAATGTATTCACTTGTATATCTTATGTATTGTACCCCGATGTTTATTCCTGGAAGTATCTGTAATGTAATTGAGTCATGTCATGCCTCGATGTTCCGATCAGGAGATTCAATAATGTAAACAAGTCATGTAAAGTCATTGAGGTTAACCCTCCATTGTAAGTCAGGGAAATTGTCCCCACAATTGAGTCAAGGTTAACCCTCCCTGTTGATCAGAGGGTAAAGTCCCCACAGTTGTGGGGCACTAGGGTTATTAGACTCTCATAGAGATGTCGACCCTAGTAAGTAATTGTTAAGTGGGGACGACCTGTTGAAGTGGACGTTAAGTGAACGAAATAATATAAATAGAGAGTGAGCCTCTCTATTTATCACACACACTCACTCACTGGGGTGCATGAGTGAGAGAGGATAATCTCTCTCAAGTGAGAGATAGAGAACGACTGTGGAGATCATATTTTCTATCTTTGGGTTTTACTGCTGCCATTGGTGCTCATTCTATCTCTGAGGAAGTTGTGGGGTTTTCTCCTTTATGGTTTCCCCGAGGAAAATTCTTTATGTCTCTTGTCTCTTGTGTTTATTTCTTTGCACATTATTCTCTCAGATAAGATCCTAAGATCATATTGCTTAAATGATAAAAATCTAACAGATAGATCCCCAACAATGTTCCCAACAACTTCAATGAGTTTTTGAGCCCATTTAGGCCTAGGATCAGGAGAAGTAGCTAGATATGGATCTAGATCTTCTTGGTATTCATTCTCAACATCAAGATCTGATTCAACTTGGTCGTCATCTTCGAATTCTGAATATGAATCATTAGAAGAAACATCATCATGTGCAAATGGTGTAGGTAGAGAAGATATACCTTCCTCTTCAGCCAGTTGCAGATATTGTAATGGATCTTCATTGAATTAGACACTCCTCTTGATGAAGGAAAATATGAATAAATGTTCCTTTCATGTCAGATCATTGAATAAACCATCAATAACAAGGATGTTTGGTTTCTAGATAGTGGTTGCAACAACAATTACATGATAGGTAACAAAGAGTTTTTTACTAGCATAAATATTTCTACCACATCAAAAATAAGTCTTGGTGATGATTCTCATGCACAAGCCAAAGGAAAAGGTATTGTTTCTATCCCGACCAAAAAAAATGAGAAGAAATCCATTCATAATGTCTTCTATGTACCACATCTAAAGCATAATCCGATAAGTGTAGGACAATTGAGTCAAATTTGTTATGTAGTTAGATTTAAGGGTACACCACATGCACAATTTTAGACAAATCACTTAGTAGAAGACTCATAAGAAAGGTAGAGATGACAAAAAATAGAATGTTTCCTATAAATTAAATAAGTGTAAACTAATCACAGTCATGTGCAAATAAATTCTCTAGCATAGATGACACCTGGTTGTGGAATTGTAGATATGATGATTTACCTTTCAGGAGTATTGATCACTTACAAAAAATGCCAATGGCTATTGCATTTCCCATGTTGAATGAAGAAACATGTTCTTCTTAAAGTTGTATCTTAGGAAAGCATCAAAGGGACAACTTTTGAGAAGCCTCCTATAGAGAAAAAGAACACCTTGAGCTAGTACATGCATACCTCTATGGTCCCATGCAAAATCAATCCAATGGTGATCGTTACTATTTCTTAACATTTATTGATGATTTCAATGAGAAAAATTGGGTATATTTCATTAAGGACAAATCTGAAACTTTCTGTTGGAACGAGGTTGGAGCGCACAAAGTGCGAAACCGCCATTGACAAGAACGATGTCAATATGGATAAAATTCAACTACAAAGGATAAAGAAACCAAAAAATAAGGATATTTTTGTTGAGTTAGTTAACGATTGGTCAGGTGGACCATTTTGCAACAACCTAGTGATCCTATAAGTAGAGTTAGAATTGTAAGTCTTAGATAGAGGAGGAGGTCGTGAGATCGTGAGATCGTGAGATCATGAGATCATGAGATCACGAGAGAGGAGAGAGGAGGAATGGAGATTATCTTTGAAGATCCATTTTTGGTATTGATTGTATAAAGACTCTTCTTGATGAATTGAATTTGATCGGCATTTTGGATCCTCTGGGTTGTGATGTTTTGTTCCTGTGGATTATGTTGTATATGATGATGGTTTCGGTATGAATTCTGCTTTTATAGACTCTTTTTTGCATTTTGGGTCAGATCTATGTCGATCTGCAATGGATCAGATAAGTTGATGAATATGAGTTGATGAATGATTATGCTACATCTGGGTTTTCCCTTTAATATTATGTGAATGATATGAAGTGTCACAGTACTTGTAATTTAATGCATGTTGATATCTTTGTCGATCGGAGTCTGGGTAATGCAGATGTGAATCATAATGATAGTAGTCTTTGTAGGTCTAAATATGGGTTAATGTGATTGTGAATCGTTACAATAAGTAGATCTATTTATTTGTGTGTTTGCATTGTATTCGATGCGATTATAGATATCTGGGTGATGTTGTGATAGGGTAGAAGATAATGTGAAGTCCTCTTCATACTATAGAATCTTGGTTCTTGCATCCCTCCCTTAGACATCTTGGGTGAGACCGTGGTTGTTCTATAGGTGTTGTTGGAAAGGGTAAAACCTTTTCGGGTCGATGTTTAGGGAGTCTATGCCGATGGTTGTTGAAAACAGTGCGAAGTGAACCCATGTCAACATATCTGTGTCAACAAATGGTTCTGTTACTGGGACGAGAGTGCAAAGAAGAAGAGGACATGTTGTGGCATCCGAAAAAATTGGAAATCCAGGATTGGTTTGATAATAAATCATGAGAGTTTGAAGAAGATGAAAACCAAAACCCGAGATTGACGATAGAAGATTGGTTGGGAAAATATATCTACTCCGATATTCATTAAATATTCTTTGATGAATTCCTGATAGTACTGTATGAATGATTGGCACAAATCACTTTTCCAAAGAATAATCTCCAGGGAGGCGAGCCTGATCAGTGGACCCCGAAACTAATCCAGCAATTGCGAAAGGTGGACAACAAAGCTTCAAGGGTTGTCGATGTGTGGATAGACATCATTTTGGAAGGTACATTACCAAGTTTGTTTTCAACACAATCAAATCCTACAACGATGCAGAAATGGAATTTTTTAAGGGGCCAAGGGGAATATTTCTATTGCTGTTGCAATTATGGATCAAGATGCTCATATGTGAAAAAGGGATACTAAAGGTGGATTGTGACGAGTAAATCCTCGGTGTACCGAGGTTGTGGGTACTGTGAAGATATGAGTTTGATGGAATGATATAGGGTAGATGGATGAGAGTCATGACAAGAATGTGAGGGAATCCATGGAAGAGTGTGGTCTCCTACAAAGTGGGGTGAGCTTCCAACAAGAGACGAGGAGGATTACTAAGGAGATTCTTGGTGTGATCGTAACAGAAAATTCCAAGAAAGGACCATGAGGGATAAAGTGACCCTATAGGGATGAAGGAAATGACTAGGGTACCCCTGAACTAGAGGAAGGACCGACCCAAAGCTACAACATACCTATGACTCTGTGCACCAAACCAAAATTAGGAGGAAGAAATGTGAATTCTGATCTGGATTTATATGTGTACAAAATGAAAGAACATATATGGAATCATAAACACAACCATATTGAAAATAAAGCAGAGATATAGTAAACACATATTCTATTAAATAACAGAAATAAAACACATTGTAAATACAACAGCTAGAATGGTGGTAGCTATCTTTGAGATGAGATGTGGTTGTTATGCTCATCCGTGCCAAGCTGAATACAAAAGGAGGTCGAAGGGAATTTTATCATAAATACTTGGAGAGGCATGAAACCCTAAGCCTAACCCTCGGAGATGAATCGTCATAACATCTGTGGCCCCAAGGTGGTAAATTGAACAGTGTGTTAGGATTATTAATCCTCCATTGTTCATACTTTCTATTAGATTAATTAGCCTAACTTAGGAACCTTAATTAATTAATTGGTTCCACTAGTATCATTGGGTCCACTTGGCCTAATGGGGACACATGTACCAGTAACTGTAGTGTGGGGAACACTGCTAGAGGTTAATTGCCACTTACTACATGTGCATGCATTAGTTTGGGCGCCTCCTAGACCAATCCCTACATTTTAGGAGCCACTGGGAGTTTCAGAACCAACCTACTTCAGTCAGTTGGTGTTAGTACTAGTTAGTCTTAGTTATCCTCAGTTACATTCAGTTACTTCACAAACAGTTAAGCTAGCGCTACCAATGAATGGGTAATGCATGGTTACATGGGGAGGAGTGCTTTTCCTACCTACCACACTCAGTTTCACTGAGTTAACTAGTTGTCACCGGTTGCTGGAGTTATTGGTCATCAGGGAGTTGTCTATTTGGACTCTAATATTGATTGAGAGACCTTGAGTTAGAGATTCAGTTAGATACAATCATATCCACTTGGAGGATTCAAATTGCTTCCCATGCATTCGAATTCTTTTCCTATGTAAACTATTGTAACACCGGATATTATTATTGTGAATGATACTGTAAATTCCTGAGCAATACTTGTATGATTCCTGTGTGGTTTGTTTTGTTCAGTTTGTTTCTTTATTCTCCAT
Organism: Pseudotsuga menziesii; assembly: GCA_001517045.1. Classification (NCBI taxonomy): domain Eukaryota; kingdom Viridiplantae; phylum Streptophyta; class Pinopsida; order Pinales; family Pinaceae; genus Pseudotsuga; species Pseudotsuga menziesii. The sequence continues at coordinate 217,111 of LPNX011025753.1, read as the reverse complement.
CTATTTGTTGCAAACATTATTAGGACTATATGCTTGAAGATATAAATGAAATTCAAATTCTAATATGGTATCAAAGCCTTCTCAGGAAGGTTTCATTCTTGTTTCTCCCCATCGAACATTAGAAGCAGCTGGGTTTCCACAGAATTCCCCTATGAAAATTTTCTAGCTCTGGATTTATTTAGAGCAGCAGAGAGGGTGTGACGGACTCTGAAAACATGTTCATGCTGGGAGGAAAAACATGATTCTAACAGTTCATATGTTTTAGTGTGTTATTGCAGTGAAATTGATAGGTTCTATGTAGCTAGTGAGAAGTATTTGCAGTCCTCCAAAAGAGCAATTATGAGTTCTCAAACTCCTGAACCACTGATCCTCACAACTTCCAATTATCTTGATTGGAGGATTGATATACAACTAGCCTTGCACAAGCATGGCTACCACAAAATCATACATGAATGGGAGGTTGTGCCTCATCAGCTGGTAGAGCGGAACAAGTTCCTAAACCGTTTTGATGAAGCATTCGTGCACTTATGTACTTATATTTCTAGAGATCTCCTATTCCATCTAGAAGGATTGAGGACTCCTAGAGAATCCTAGGAGAATATTGATAGCTTGTTTAAGAAACAAGATGAGCATCGGGGACACATTCTGGAGAATGAGTTGGTATCTTTACATCCCAGTAGTTTCGATACTATTGAGAAATTCTTCTCTAAATTCAAGTCTCTAGTGCACTAATGCAGACAGTGCGGAATAGAGCGAAAGGATGAGCAGAATGTCCTTTCCATACTCATAAAACTAGGCTCTAAGTATTCTATATATGTGATCCAGATGGATATCGATGGCCACCCACCTATTCCACTGTCTCAAAACAATTGTCCATTGTGACAGTTTCCTAGTTATTTTTCTACGGTTTTTTGGGTCCTAAACGTTTGGAGCCATTTTGAGGCCCTAAACAACATTTTTTGGAAATTAGAGGGTCAAATGGTTTCCATTAGTATACATTTATCTGATCAAAATTTGTAAATCTTATATATACCTTTCCAACAAGCTATCGAACGCCCAAATCAAAGATCGTATGCAAAAGTTATGACTTCAGGAAGTTGACTATTCAACTTACCACCTTGGGGCCGCAAACTTTATGACAGTTCATCTTCTAGGGTTACATTTTGGAATTTTGGGGTTCTCATCCTCATTCTTATTATAAATAGGTCCCTTTGGCCTCATTTTGTAATCATCTTAGCATGGATGAGTGTAGCAGCCACATCTCTTCTTAGAGATAGCTACCACCATTCTAACAATTGTATTACAGTCTGTTCTATTTTTGCCATTTAATAGAATATGTGTTTACTGTATCTCTGTTATCTTTGAAAATTTTTTGTGATTATGATTCTATATATGTTCTTTCATTTCATTCACGCATAAATCCAGATCAATATGTCTCTATGTTTCATTCCAAGCGGGAAAGCTTTCATGATTGGAAACACGGGGGAATCACTTGTTGACCAATATCCTATCACGTTAGTTCATATTGCGGGTTTTTAATTTCTTAAAAATAAGGCCAATATATTGCAGGTATTGGGGGAGATGAGGGGTTTAGGGTGGGGGGTTAGGGGGGTTTATAAGGATTAGGGTATAAAAAGGGGTGGTGGGGAGGTTTAAGGTATTGGGAGGGGGTTTCAACAAAAGGCGTTTGGACCAATATCTACAGAAATTCAGGGTATTCTTTACTATTCCATGATTGCACGTGCTATGTGAGATGTTCACTATGTGAAGCCCCCATGATTGGAAACTTCCTTCTTTAGATTCTTTTTCCAAGTCCTTAATCAAGGAGCAAGACAAATTGATTCGAATGGGAGTCATCCAGACCTCCAAAGATCAATCTCTCTTAGTTACTGACTCTTCCAAAGTGCAAGCAATGTGGAAGTCAAAGAAGAAGGAGCCAAAGGTAGCTGATTCGAAGCCTAAACAAAATCAACAAGCTTCTGGAAGGGCCTTCGGCTCTAAGAAGAAGAAATTTGAGAAGATATTATGTCCCTACTATGAAAAAGGGTACCATCTTGAAGAACATTGTATGAGGAAGCAAATTGATGAGATGACTACTCTTCTCAAGCAGCATAACATTACTTTCCCACAGAGAAAAAATAATTCAAGCAATGGACATGAAAGATGTCATGCTTTGAAAGCAGGACTACCTCGGTCTACAGCCTATTTGATTGATTTTGGAGCCTCCAATCACATGGTGGCCTCTAAGGATCTCTTTTCCTCTCTCAACATCAATTAAGGGCCCACTATTCACATGGGAGATGATTCCCAAATTCTAGCAGCAAGAAGAGGCACCATCAGAGCGAAGCATGGTGTGTTTAGAGATGTCCTATATATGCCCTCCCTTACAGCTAATCTATTATCTGTATACCATATGACCCACACTGGCTCACCAAAGCAAGTGGTGTTTGGACCTGACTCAGTGGAGATCACAAAAATATCAACTAGGATCTTGTAGTGAAAGGAATTGTTGATCATGCCTCCAAGGCATATATTTTCTCTCACTTCATGCCATATACAGTTCCAACATCACCTCAACTTTCATTCGAAGTTGATGAAGGTATAAACATCCCTTCACTTCCTATTGAAGTTCCAATTTCAAATCCTGACATTTCAGATTTAGATTTAGAAGAGGAGTCATCCCAGTATGATCCATACATTGAGCTTACAACTCAAAGGGATCTAGATCCAGATCTAGAATCTACCTCATTCCAGTAGCCTAAATGGGCTAAGTAGCTCATAGAAGTAGCTGGAGATGGTGTTGGGGATCCATATAAAAAAAGAAGAACGAGGTCCCAGTATCAAAAGGAGAGTGTAGCTCTATCTCACACAGATCCTCTTCTTGTTGAGAGGTGTTTTATGATGCTTGGGTCAGATCCTCAGTCCTTAAGGAATATTTCCATGATCCTAGATGGCAGGCATCCATGGATGAGGAGTTTGATTCGCTACATGACAACCAAACATGGGAACTTGTCCCCTTACCTTCTGGAAGGAAGATGGTACAGTGCAAATGGATCTACATAACCAAAATATCTATTGATGGGACCACAACCAAGTACAAGGCTGAGTTGGTGGCAAAGGGGTATTCTCAGGTCCAAGGCTTGGACTACAATCAGACATTCGCTCAAGTAGCTAGAATGGACTCCATCAGGATGGTATTGGCCATTGTTGCTTCCAAGAGATGGGAATTACATCACATGGATGTAAAGAGTGCCTTCCTCCATGGTGATTTGGAGGAGGAAATATATATGAAACAACCTGAGGCGTTTATTGATGATCCTTCCTTAGTTTGCAGACTAAGGAAATCACTGTATGGACTCAAACAAGCCCCAAGGGCATGGTACTCTAAGATGGATTCCTTCCTCATCTCTCAGAAGTTTTAAAGGTGTAAATCTGATTGCAATGTCTACATGAAGAAGAAGGGGGGTTCTTTCTTCTAGTTGTATTGTATGTGGATGACTTGCTCATTACTAGCAGTTCTACTACTAGATTGAGCAGCATCAAGTTTGCTCTTAATAAATCTTTCACTATGAATGTCTTAGGACTGTTAAGATAGTTCATTGGTCTCGAAGTAAGTCAAAATACTTCGGGAATCATGATCTCATAGTCCAGGTATTCATTAGACATGCTTAAGAGGTTCCACATGGAGGATTGCAAGGCAGCCCCTTTCCCATTTCTATTAGGCATCAGGCTTGAAGAAGGTGGTTTCACACCTTTGGTGGACAACACTCTCTATAGATAACTCATTGGAAGCCTTTTGTATCTCACTCATTCGAGACCAAACATATCCTATACTGTGAGTGTTGCTGCTAGATATATGCAGGAGACACATGAGCTGCACTGGAAGGAAGAAAAGAGGATCTTGCACTATGTGTAGGGTACTATTGCTTATGGGATCAACTATGCTGCTAGAGCACAGCTAGATCTCACAGGATTTATAGACTCAAACTGGGAAGGAGATGGAATTGATAGGAAATCCACCTCAGATTTTGTATTCATGATTGGTCTGGGCCAATTTGTTGGTCTAGCAAGAAGCAAGAATCCCTTGCACTTTCTTCAGTAGGAGCTGAGTATCTGGGAGCTGTGAATGCAGCTATTCAAGAAGTTTGGATGCATGGAATATTGACAGATTTCGGTATTCAGACTTCACCTACAGTAGATCTTTATTGTGACAACCAGAGTACAATCAAGATCTCCAGTGATCCTGTTCAGAAGTAAATGACAAAGCACATAGAGATTCACATGCACTGGTGCATGATAGAACCATCACACTGCACTATGTGCATGATAGAACCATCACACTGCACTACTATCCAATAGAGGATCAGATTGCAGATATTTTTACCAAGTCTTTTACTGAAAATAGATTTTCCTTTCTGAGGTCTCTTTTGGGCATTAAGGCTTGATTCTTAGCTCCTATTTTGAGGGGGGTTTTCCCAAGAGGTTTTCCTACCTCATTTGTATTATGTCTCTTAGAAGGTATAATGGGTGACCTATGGTCTTGTTACCATGGCCCACATTTGTCCGAGTTAGGATTCAGGGGGGTTGTTAGGATTATTGATCCTCCCTTGTTCATACTTTCTATTAGATTAATTAGCCTAACTTAGGAACCTTAATTAATTAATTGGGTCCAATAGTATCATTGGGTACACTTGGCCTAATGGGGACACATGTACCAATAAATAGAGTGTGGGGAACACTGCTAGAGGTTAACTTCCACTTACTGCATGTGTGTGCATCAGTTTGGGCGCCTCATAGACAAATCCCTACATTTTAGGAGCCACTAGGAGTCCCAACACCAACCTACTTCAATCAGTTGGTGTTAGTACTAGTTAGTCTTAGTTAACCCCCAGTTACTTCACAAACAGTTAAGCTAGCGCTACCAATCCATGGATAATGCATGGTTGCATGGGGAGGAGCGCTTTTCCTACCTACCACACTCAGTTGCCCTGAGTTAACTAGTTGTCACTAGTTGTTGAAGTTATTGGTCATCAGGGAGTTGTCTATTTGGACTCCGATATTAATTGGGATACCTTGAGTTAGACATTCAATTAGATACATTCATATCCACTTGGAGGATTCAAATTGCTTCCCATGCATTCAAATTATTTTCCTATGTAAACTATTGTAACACCAGATATTATTATTGTGAATGATACTGTAAATTCCTGAGCAATACTTGTCTGATTCCTATGTGGTTTGTTTTGTTCAGTTTGTGTCTTCATTCTCCATCTATTTGTTGCAAACATTATTATAACTATTTGCTTGAAGATCTAAATGGAATTCTAATTCTAATACCCGGGGCCATAACTTTTGCATACGATCTCCAATTTGGGCGCTCAATAGCCCTTTGGAAAGGTATATCCGAGATTTAAAACTTTCAACTAAGGATAAATGGATGACATCCATTTAGCCTCCTGAATCACCAAAAAAAGTCGTTTAGGGCCTCAAAACAGCACCCGAAAGATTGGGAACCAAAAAACCATAGAAAAATAACTAGGAAACTGCTACATTGGACAATTGTTTTGAGCCAATGGAATAGGTGGGTGGCCACTGATCTCCATCTGGATAAATCCTCCCTCCTTAGGAAGAAAGGGTCTCCATTGCATCAAATCTCATATCATATCTCGAACTGTGTGGTGACATGATCTCCTTGTGCGACATTTGCTAAAGTGAAGAGGTTTCCTTTCTTTGACATCCTGAGAGGGTTGTAATTGCTGGTGATTGATGCGCTGAAACTGTTCAACAATTTTGGTTATTGTGTTGTCCTTGATTTAAACCAATCTGGATGATTTTTTCCCAGAGGAGGACCTTGAATGTGTGGCCTTGCGTCATAGAGGTACTCGGGTAAATAAGGAAACAATGAATCCGTGTTCTTCTTGTTTTTGCAGAGCAGACACACCCTATGTAGAGGATGTGGAGGTATCTGTGATCTGATGTTCTCCCTTAGAGGCAATTGTGAAGAGGGATAATTTCCTGGTGTTGGAGCTTATATTCCTACCTTGCGAGACTGTGTTAGGTGTAACTGTCTCTAGTTTTCAATGGAGTTGTCCCCCCAAAGTGACAATGACACTGCAAGGTCGTGACTCATATACAACACGACACTTCCAAATATATGGTTGTCCTAAAATAACATCACGGACTTCAAGTGGGGCCACATCACACAGTACCTCATCTTGGAAAGCCTTGATGCCATATGACAAGAGGCATTGTTGAGTAATGCATATACTTCTTCCTTGGCTTAGCCAACCGATGTTGTATGGTTGTGGGTGTGGTGTTGATAGAAGCTATAATCTATTGCTAAATTTTGTTGAGATTAGGTTCTTTTGGCTACCATTTTCAAAAATAGAATGTAGTGGGATTCCCTTTACACACATCTGCGAGTGGAAAAGGTGTTCCTCTGCCTATGACTCTTTAGTCTCCTCTGGTTGAATCTTTGTGGTAGAAACAGTGACAGTGGGGTCTGCACCAATGATATTCTTCCCATGGTATGTAGTTCTGACATTGGGTTTTGAATCGGAATCGGGATATGATTCTGAATATTTGATCTCGGCTACCAATGACTGCTTTGAGTGGAATTCATCAGTGTTGTGCCAAGGGATTTTATGAAATTCGCACCACTTCCCGGTGTCCTTCTTTGTCTTTCCCTTCCCCTTATTTTCTTGTAGTGAGGACTGGTTATATTTTCCTTGTCTCATGTTTTGTGGGCCAGGGTTTCCCTTGCCTTGCTTCTACGGTGGGTTTGCAGGTCCAAAGTCTTGCTTGTTCTTTTAAAATTTCTCCTCAATTTTGACAACATACCAATAGGCAAATCCAAGTGAAGAGATTTCAACGAAGTCCATCTTAGTTCGGATGTACCGATGTAGACCGTACCACTGATCCAGATTTATGTGTGAAAGAAATGAAAGAACATATATATAATCATAAAAAAACCATATTTCAAAGAAAGCAGAGATACAGTAAACACATATTCTATTAAATAAAGGAAATAGAAAAATATATAAATACAATAGCTAGAGTGGTGGTAGCTATCTCTGAGAAGATATGTGGATTCTACGCTCATCCGTGCCAAGATAAATACAAAAGGAGGTCGAAGGTCCTTTTATCATAAATCCTTAGAGAGGCAAAAAACCCTAAACCTAACCCTAGGAGATGAATCGTCATAAATTTTACGGCCCCAAGGTGGTAAGTTGAACAATCAACTTCCCAGGGTCATAAATTTTGCATACGATCTCTGATTTGGGTGCTCAATAGCCCGTTTGGTACCCGAAAAACCGTATTAAAATAACTAGGAAACTGCCACAATGGAAAATTGTTTTAAGCTAGTGGAATAGGTGGATGACTACCAATATCCATTTGGATCAATTTCTTCATAGGGTTGTCCTATGTGTCAGTACAACGGTAATAGTAGTGGGTCGACAACCACTGGGAGAAGACTTAGGATGGCGGGCGACGACATAAAACTACCCTTGTTTCAAGATAACGACATTGAGGATCCTGAGAAATATTGGGAAAAGAAGTATGGACAGTAAAACAAGTCCAAGATGGGTATATCAAGAAATGACAATTGACGATGACCTTTCGGAGTCGAGCATTGGACTGGCACATGAAATTTTTGTAAGTGCCGGTGGGGAATCCACAAAAAACCATAGCAAAAATCAGGATTGGATAGATTGAATAATTTAGGAAAACGAAATCGAAATCATAGTGCATTACATAACTGAAGGAAATAAAACAATTCACCAATGATTCAATATGGGATTTCGATCAGGGCTTCAATAATTTGATGGCTAAGGTTAGTTTTAGAATGAATAATGTGCAACACAAATAATGGTTCATTACAGCTTTGTCACGCCACATCCACATGCCGCTAATGAAACAAAATATCGCATCCCAATCAAAATCCCTGGAAATTGCGATGAAGCTAGAGGCTTCACCAGTCAACAAAAGTGGGACTGGCATGAGCCAGATCCAATTGCACATGACGAACCTTACTATATAACTACAAGGTATTAAGAAGGGAAAAGAGGTCCACGAAGAGATATAGTGCACTCGATGTCGGTCTGAAAAGCATCATAAAGATCAGTGTCCATATTTCTGCGAATACTTGTAGTCAGGAGCATCGAATCCATTGAGTCAAAGAGGAATTCCTTGGTGTCAAATTTGTCAAATGAAGGGCATCGATCAAAAGAATGTGTGTACTTACAGAAGGTTGTGTCAAAATCAACTAGTTGTTTTTGCAAATTTTGTCAGTTAGTTGGTCATGACGAAAAGGATTGCAAAGCTTATTATCTCCTCAAGGAAAGAACTATGGATACATATTTTATGAAAGGAGAAGATCAACAACCATCAAAGAGACCCCAACTGCAGCCATAGTATAATCATATGCAACTACATTATAATCAACCGCAACCGCAGTATAATCATCCATAGTCACAGAATAATCAACCACGACCGCAGTATAGTCAACGATAACAACAATTCAACCAGTCGTCATATGAGCAACAAGGAGGATTCTAAGGAGAGATTTGCAGATGTCATAATAGAATTATTGGCTGTGGAGGAACTTTTGGCCGAGGTCGTGGACCGGTTACTTGCTACAATTATGAAGTGCTAGGATACTACCAGAGGGATTGTTTGAATCTACAATCACAATGTACCTACGATCGCGTAGCTGATCATACTGTCGAAGAATGTCCACATCTAATTGTGAAATGGAAAGATAAGAATGCATCACAACCGCAACCAAACCAGAATTATCGAGCTTAACAAAGAATCAAAATGGATCAATCCAATGGTTTTGTAGTACCAAAAGACTGGTGAAATCCGGATCTACGTCGATCTATGGAAATTGAATGACGCAAGTCTCCACGATTTTCCAACACCATTTAATTACGAAGTGATGGAAGGATTTGGAGGACAGGAAATCTATTCATTTACAAAGGGATTTTCAGGCTATCATCATATAAGGATTGCGAAGGGGGACAGACACAAAGCCACTTTAGTGAAAAAATGGGGATGTTTTCAGTACACAGTGATGTCAGTCAGTCTCAAGAATGCACTCGCGATGTTTTCAAGGTTAGTCGTTGCTCCATTCAAAGACTTTATTCATACATTCTTAGAAATCTATATGGAGGACTAGAACATCTATGGGTTAGTTAAATACCATACTACAAACCTTTTATTGATGTTGGAAAGGTGTCGACAACATCAAATTTCACTGAATCTAAAGAAATTCATATTTTGCACACCATTTGGCATCCTACTGGGACACATTACATGCAAGGAAGGCATGTTGGTTGACCCTGCCAAGATTGCAATAATTGTCGACCTACCAACACCAACGACAATTAAACAATTGAGGGCAACATTGGGCCACACAGGGTATTACACAAAGTTTATAAGGGGGTATGCAATGATCGTTGCGCCTATGGAGAAACTATTAAAGAAAGCTGTGAAGTTTGAATGGAAAAATGAGTGGCAGAGGAGCCCAGACATAGTGAAGCAGAAAATGTTCGCAGCACTGATATTAGTTTTTCTGGATTAGACAAAGGAGTTTCATGTCCACATCGGTGCTTCATCAGTAGCAATGGGAGTGATACTAAACCAACCAGGAGAAGGATCAATCAACCACCTGATCGCATTTGTGAGTTAGAAGTTTTCTAATGCGGAGAAAAACTACATGAAAACAGAAAGAGAAGGATTGATGATGGTGTGTGCATTGCAAAATTTCTTCCACTACCTGTTAGGAGGGCTGTTCAAAAAATTTACGGATCACTCAGCATTGAAGTACCTGGTCAATATGCCTGTGTTGGGGGGGAATATTTGTCGATGGTTTCTATTATTCCAAGAATTCAACTTCAAATAATTGTGAACTAGAGGCGTTTGAACACAGGAAATGGTCATCTATCAAGAATATAATCAGGTGAAGAATCAAGCTACATTGAGGAAGGATTACCCAATGTGTAGTTATTCAAAGTCAGAATGGTTGATGACTATTACGAGAAGATTGTTCAATTTTTGGTGACAAGGAAAGCCCTCGATGAGTTCACCACTAGTCAGAATAAACAACTGGTTGTTAGAGCCATTGACTTCCAACTGTTCGCAGGACAATTATACAAAATGGGATCGGATGAAATTCTTCAACGAAGTGTCATTCTGCATGAACAAGAGAGAGTGTTGGCATCGTAGGAGGACATTATGGAGAACGTATAACCACTAGGAAGTACTCATAGCCTTATTATAGTGGCCAAAAGTCTATGGAAATGCAACAGTCTGTGCTAAGAGCTTCGATGTATGTTAAAGAATAGGGAAACCATTGCGTAGAGACGAGATGTCATTAGTATCTCAACTAACACTACAACCATTTGATAAGTGGGTTGTAGACTTTGTAGAACCTATTAATCCACCTGAAAGAAGAACAGGTTCAAGATAAATCATCACTACAACGGACTACCTAACAAGATGGGTCGAGGCAACACTAGTGAAGGATTGTAAAGCCGCGAGAGCAACAAGATTCCTCTTCGGCAATGTGGTTACTCGGGTTGTATTTCCTAAGATATTGATGAGCGATCAAGGTAGTCATTTTTTCAACCAGACAATCAAAGCATTGACCGAGGAATTCCAGATACAACACAAAAGAAGTACGTTGTATCAACCACAAGCAAATAGAGCAGCTGAAGCATTCAATAAGATATTGGAGAATTCGCTTATAAAGGTATGTAACACAAGTCATAATGATTGGGATTTGAAAATCCTTATGATACTATGGGCCTACAGAATGACATGTAAAATACTGAAAAGTTAGAAACCATCCAAGTTTTTTTATGGACAAGAAGCGATGATGTCGATGGAGTATATTATCCCTAGTCTTTGTATAGCAACAAAAATAGGGATGAGTGATCAAGGTGTAGTTGAGGAAAGACAAGAACAACTATTAAAATTGGAAGAGGATATCTTTATTGCGGGATTTCATCAACAGATAGAAAAGGATCGACAGAAGGCATAACATGATTTCCACGTAAAGACGAAACAATTTCAGCATGGATATATGGTTCTTCTCTATGACAACAAGTTTGTGAAGCACCCAGATAATATTTAGATGCATTGTCTTGGTCCCTACGTTATACAATTCATTACTGATGGAGGTGCAATGCAATTGCAATAGTTAAATGTAGTACTTTTGCAAAAACTAGTGAATGAGAGTCAGCTAAATCCATATTGGGATAGACCGACCTGACACCAATACTAACAACTGTGTATGAAAAAATGGAAAAATTTGAAGGAAAGTCTGTCGACAGAAGGAAAAGCGACAAGGAAATTTGAACCATGAAAAGGTTTGGAACTTGTTGATATCGGATGAGGTGTGAAATGGTCAAATCAGGAAATAAATGAGGCAAGTACACCAGATGAAGCGACAATGCAAGTAGAGAAATATACATTTGATGGTGAATGAGTGCATTGGATTTGCAGAATGGGAAGAGGATTTGGTCAATCGATGGAGGATTTCGCAATGATGCTTCAAATATCTCGCACGAAAGGATTGGAGGTTATAAAACTAGGTTGATGGGCATGGTTCAACGCATTTTGCAGTTAGAGAAGAACAATCAGAGCGAAGAGAAGAAGAGTTAGAGCTAAGACAAGTGTAATAGAAAATAGAAGTGTTGCAGGACCCATGGCGCAAATTATTTTGAGCACAAGTATGCAGGAAACACCATTTGTGAAGACAAATGATAGTGGAAGAACAACCAGAGATTGTATCCACACAAGTGTGGCTGATTAGGAAGAAAAGGAGCTCGTCTGATCACTCTGGACAAAAGAACCAAGAAGACCCATAGCTCGACAAGGGGGGCCATAGCAAAGGGACAAGTCGGTCCATCGACCAAAACAGATAAAGAAACAACAATAAGGGGAAAAATACTAGGGCCGACGATAGAAGATATCCCAGGGTACATACTATCGAGAAAGGAAGGGACACAGGTGGTGAGAGTTGGAAAAAACAATAAGTATGCCATCAAGATTCCTGCAACACCTAAGGGTGTCCATGTGATGACCAATATAGTGTCACGACTGCAGAAATTATAGTACATCGACCATGACATATTGGCATTCCTAGAATGCACCCGAAGCATGTATCAGGAAAAAACAGATGAAAAAGGAGGTCCAATCTCCAGAGAGCCAACACAATGGGCATTGGGATTATAGCAGTCCAGGTTGATGTTGGTCATCCATATGCTGCATTTTTCGATGATCCACAAAAGTTAATCCACGTGTGAAGCAATTGTTGGCATGCTTCCATGGAGGTTATTTATGGCTAGGCACAAATATCCCAATTATGGTCGACTTGATATCGCAATTCACAGGCCTACCTAAGGCAGGCATCGATCCATCGCAATACTTCTGAGGAAAGGACAATGACTAGAGATTGGCAGCAAAGATGAGAAACAAATATGGGGTAGTAAAGGATAAAAGGGCATATGTGATTGATAAAATCAATTAGCGGGGGGTCATAATCGTAGAAAAGTTGATGACGATAAAAAGCGTGCGGAAGAACCACCTAAACTAGTGCACATCAGGGTCCATCGCATCTGTAGAGCAGTACGCAACTAGCATACAAATTAATTGGTCTCTTTTCTTGTTGAACAAGTTAATGGAGGATGCAGTACTTGAACAAGAGGCCGGTAAGATGTTGACTCATTCATGGATTTTAATACTCATTATGCTGGTTGTATGGATGTAACCAACGCACTACCAAGGAATGGAGGTTTATGCTGTCACCATTTTCCGAGGAGCAAGGTATAAAAATTTGTGGGAACTCAACAACAAAGAAATGAAACCTATGAACAACATTCAGTTCTACATGTACTTAGACACACTACGGCAGGAAGTATTCAAGGTATCACGACTAACATACCAAGCCACAAAGAAGTACCAGAGGATTGCACGGTTGACGATGGGACCCCACACCATACACATTCAGTCATGGGAAGATCCCAAAAATAAATGACTTACGGCACAATATAAGTTAACTTATGAGGAGTTGGATTCCATCATAGAAGAATGGCCTACGAAATGAGCAGTTCTGGTAAGTGACAAATAAATTTTGGACAAGGATATGGACCACTGGCAGATATCCCAAAAGGACCGAGATGAGCCCAAGGACTTAGAGGATCAAGAAAATTCACAAGACAAAGCATCATCAGCAACTCCAACAGAGTCGGAGTTAGAGAAACATCAGGAGGAAGCGTAGCTGACGCGTCGGTCTGAGAAAAGGTGAAGGGAGTGAAACTGCTGGACTCACCACTAAGAAAACTAGAAAGCTAATGGATGCAATAACTAAGGTGGTAAATGAAAACCTGGCGGAGGTGACACAACATTCAACAAGATACTTTCATCAGGTTACGCAGCTACTGCAGACACTTAAGAATGCGGTCCTTGACATGAAGATATCGTGGGAAGGCACATTGTAGCAATCAAGTGAAGTAGACATTGGTGTAAAGGTGTGACTGGTGCATATTTCACCACATGAGGTAATGAAAAGCGATGAAGATGTGGATGCCACATTGCGAGGGAACAAATTGACCGGTCTCGATTTGAACTTGCTCCCGATGTCGATGTTGGAACGAATTCATATTAGATCAGGTGTGGAGATCATGGATCACGAAGCAACAACCCATGATCATCTAGTTCGCTCCAAATAGCAAGCGCAAAGCACCGAAGAGGATCCTTAGTGGCTAAAAGATGAAGGAGGACATAATAAATGAAAAGATGAAGGAATTCGAAAATAAGCAAAGACTGGAGAGGAACGTCTCCTTGTCCTGCGAAGATTTACCTGAAGTTAACCTGGAAATGCTTGCAGAAGAAAAGGCATAGTGGTTAGGGAAAGTTGTCACATATCTTTGGAAGGAAAATGAGGAATTATGGGATAAAGAGGTACCCAGCACACCTCCATAACAAATAGAATAAAGGAGAAGTGCGATAGAGGATGTTGCAACAGAGATTGCAAAACTAGAGAAGGTAGCAGAAATGATTGCGAAGGAAATAACACAGTTTTGGGGTAGTCTAGTGCAAGATGAATAAATACACCAGTTAGACATGCAACTTGGTGAGGAAGAAGCAAATTTGACGGCATTGAGGGGATCACTTAAAACGATGCCCTCACTTGTACAAGTAAGCAAGGCGTAAGAACTGAAAGTGTTACAATAGCGTGTTAATAAGGCACGTACAAGGCACCAACTGAGAACCAATCATTTGGATGAACTTCAGGGTACAAAATAATAATTGGCGCTCAAGGCCATGGAAGAAATCACAAATACCAAGGTAGAGCTTAACAAAGTACAATAGATGAGAGAGGGGCACCAGCCACAAAAAGAAGCGGAAGAGTGTGCTGTAATCAGGGAGATGGTCCAACAAGTTGTCAATCGAGTCAGAATAGAGTATGATGACTTTAAGGAAAATGTGAACGCACTAGTTGCTTCCAGTTGAGGTGGCTTGAGGACGAGCCACAAGTTTGTGTTGGGGGCCTGTTGGCATGGGTTTGGAGCGCACAAAGTGCACAACTGCCACTGACAGGAAGGGCACCGACCAGGGATAATTTTAGGGTCGAATTTGATCCCAGTGGGCTATTTTTCCATGTTTTTCTCCCAAAAAATATTCACCATTTTGCATTTTTTGAAGCCCTATTTTGCCCAATTTTGATGGGGTAAAAATTTTTCACCCTAAAAATCGCCAAATTATTATATAAATGATATAAAATCCTTGTCTTCTAAAATTTTGTCATCTCTGCTAACCACAAACTTCTTATTCACTGGATTATACAGTTTATAGGATTTGGACTATTCACTATATCCAATGAGAATACAATTTTCATTCATGTTGTCTAAATTCCTTCTCAGCTCCTCTAGAACAAGTGCATATGTTATACAACAAATTTTTTTTAAGTGAGAGACACTTTTTTTTCTGCCACTCCATTCCAGGGATAATTTTAGGGGTGAAATTTATCCCATGGGCTATTTTTAGGGGGTTTTCTAGAAAAAAAGGTTTGCCATTTTGCAATTTTTGAAGCCTTGTTTCACCCAATTTTGATGGGGTAAAATTTTTTCATCCTAAAAATTGCCAAATTATTATATAAATGATATAAAATCCTTTAAAATTAAAATGTTTTTTGAAAATTATCGCCAAACATTTTATAGTTGGTGTTTTAAGAATTGGTAATATTCGCCAACATTTATACACTTTTAAATAAGTATGGTTCCTTAAAATCATCCATGGCGTCGACAAGGTAAAAGTCAATCGCGGTGGATAAAGAAACCGACAAATAAGGATATTTTGGTTGAGTTAGTTAGCGATTAGTCAAGTGGACTATTTTGTAACAACCTAGTGAGGCTATAAGTAGAGTTAGAATTGCAAGTCTTAGATAGAGGAGGAGATCATGAGATCGGGATCAAGAGATCATGATATCATGAGAGAGGAGAGAGGAGGAATGGAGATGATCTTTGACGATCTATTTTTGGAATCAATTGTACGAAGAATATTCTTAATGAATTGAATTTGATCAACATTTTGGGTCCTCTGGGTTGCAATGTTTTGTTAATGTGGATTATGTTGTAGCTCATGATGGTTTCGATATGAATTCTCCTTTCATAGACTCTTTTCTGCATTATAAGTAAGATTTGTGTCGATCTGTGATGGATCAAATAGTTGATGAATACGATTTGATGAATGATTATGCTACATCCGGGTTTTCCATTTAATATTATGTGAATGATGCGAAGTGTCACAGTTCTTGTAATTTAAAGCATGTTGATATCTTTTTCGATCTGAATCTGGGTAATGCAGATGTGAATCATAATGATAGTAGTCTTTGTAGGTATAAATCTAGGTTAATGTGATTGTGAATCGTAACTATAAGTAGATCTGGTTACTGGTGTTGTTGCATTGTATTTGGTGTGATCCTAGATCTTTGGGTGATGTTGTGATAGGGTAGAAGATAGTGCGAAGTCCTCTTCACACTAAGGAAACTTGGTTCCTGCAGCCCTCCCTTAGACATCTTGGGTGAGACTGCGCCTTCTCTGTAGGTGTTGCTGGAAAGGGTAAAACCTTTCCAGGCTGATGTTTAGGGAATCTATGTTGATGGTTGTTGACAGTAGTGCGAAGTGAACCCCTTTTGATAGATATGTGTCAATACTTTCTCAAAGTTTAGAGAATTCAAGGCTCTATTTGAAAGTAGATTCGAAAATATATCAAAGTGCTCAATTCATATGGAGGTGGCGAATATGATAGAAAAGAGTTTGCATATATTTCTAGACAATAAGGAAACAAGAAGCAGTTTACAACAAGATATACTCCATAGAAGAATGGAGTGGTTGAAAGAAAGAATCACTAGACCATCACGAACATGGAAAGAAATATGATTAAAGCCAAGAACTTGTCCAATGATTTTTGGGTTGAAGTTGTTGCATTGTTCAGTATACATAGTGAACATATCTCCAACGCCAAGTGTGAAAAAACAAAATACCACCAGATGCATGGAGCAGAGATGATTTTAAGGAACCATACTTATTTAAAAGTGTATAAATGTTGGTGAATCTTACCAATTCTTAAAACACCAACTATAAAATGTTTGACGATAATTTTCAAAAAACATTTTAATTTTAAAGGATTTTATATCATTTATATAATAATTTGGCAATTTTTATGATGAAAAAATTTTACCCCATCAAAATTGGGTGAAACAAGGCTTCAAAAATTGCAAAATGGCAAACCTTTTTTTTGAGAAAACCCCCTAAAAATAGCCCATGGGATAAATTTCACCCCTAAAATTATCCCTGGAATGGAGTGGCAGAAAAAAAAGTGTCTCTCACTTAAAAAAATTTGGTTGTATAACATATGCACTTGTTCTAGAGGAGCTGAGAAGGAATTTAGACAACATGAATGAAAAGTGTATTTTCATTGGATATAGTGAATAGTCCAAATCCTATAAACTGTATAATCCAGTGAATAAGAAGTTTGTGGTTAGCAGAGATGACAAAATTTTAGAAGACAAATCGTGGAGTCAACAAGAAAATGAGGTAATGGATAGTCAAAGTCCATCTCTTCAAATAAATGAATAATTAGAAAATACAAGATAACGAGACCTCATGCTGCAAATATTACAAGTACAAAGACAAGAAGAACAATAAGCAAATATTTCGTCTTCGTGCAGTGATTCAATATTCACTGAGATAAACCAGAGAACAAGGATTCTAAGATAAATTTATGAGCACGAGGACGAAGTGAATTGGTAAGCTAACTTTGCATTATTATCTAGTAAGCACGCATATTTTGAAAAAACGGTGAAGGAAGAAAATTGGGTGCAAGCCATGAATAATGAAATTAAGTCCATTGAAAGGAACAAGACATGGGATCTTGTTGATTTACCAGCAAGTAAAACCAACATTGGTGTCAAGTGGGTTGACAAGACAAACAAGTGGGTTGACAAGACAAATTAAATGAGAAAGGAAAGGTGGATAAGCCTAAGGCAAGATTTGTTGCCAAAGGATTTACTCAACAACTAGGAGTTTATTATGGTGAAACTTTTTCTCCAGTAACAAGGTTCGATATCATTAGATTTGTGTTAGCCATTGCGGCCTAGAATAAGTGGCTATAGTACAAAGTGTACAAGTTGAAGAGGGCATTGTATGGTCAAAACAAGCCCAAGAATGGGGTACACCAAAATTGACTCTTACTCAACAATAGATTCAACATGAGTAGTAATGAGCCCACTCTCTATAGAAATACAAATTAACAAGATAAAATTCGTATTGTTTGTCTTTATGTTGATGAATGATTTATACTAGAAATTTACACTCAAAACAATTTTAATTAGTCATTAAAAAAAAGAATTTAAAATGACTAACCTTAATCTTAAGAAATATTCTTTGGACATAAAAATTAAACAATTGGTCATTTTTTTTTATTTCAACGTAAATATGCTACCTACATTTTGAAAGAGGTTCTAATGGATAAACACGAGAATTGATATATCCATAACCATATACACAAAATTGAGCCAGCACTATGAAAGACCAACAAAGAATTCAACTTTGAATAAAAAACTTAACACCAAACACATATTATTAATATATCTTCCTTCCTACAAATGCATTTCTTTAGTGTATTTAAATTCAAGCAATCTAGCTTCAAGGGTTAGCTGAATTGGTAAGATGTGCGCACTCTCTCGGTTTGGGGAGAGGTCACGGGTTCGAGCCTCGAGTCCTTTGGGGTTAGGCCTTTTGCAAGGATGACCGAGGGTTTACCACCTCTACCATCCATTAATGTGGGGAAGTATTGCTAGATTTCCTATACATATTTCCATATGAAAAAAAAAATCGAACAATCTATTTCACAATCGCAAAATGAACATTTGCCACATTTTGGCATGCTCTTCTAGAAGAATCTTAGCATAACGTAGACTCTAGTGAAATTCAGTAAACATTACCCTAAGTTGTACCTGTTTCTTTAATCCTATGGTAGGAGACTTCTGCTTTCATTCATTGATTTTTTGAGTTTTATATTGCTTTAAAGTCATTTCTATTTATTATTATAGTTTGTCTACCTATTATTTCACACTCCCATGCTTATCTCTCGATTGGAGATTCCACACACCATTGGACACAATCGAGATAAGGTCAGATATTTCATAACGCAGATTGGAGCTCAAATCTTTATTTACCAGCACTCGAGTTGACATCATGTCTACTGGAACTTCTAGCTTTCCAGAACTACATTGAAATTAGAGGATAGGGGAATAACCTCTAGTAGGATCTGTCTCTCACGCGACATTGCAGTATTGAATTGTCGTTTCAAATTTAATATTGATTCTCGTCGTCATAAATAACCCAGCCACTATGTTNTGAAATTAGAGGATAGGGGAATAACCTCTAGTAGGATCTGTCTCTCACGCGACATTGCAGTATTGAATTGTCGTTTCAAATTTAATATTGATTCTCGTCGTCATAAATAAACCAGCCACTATGTTACATCTTGTTTCATACGTACTATCGTTAGCTGTGAACAGAGAAATAAATATTTGAAAGTGCTTGGCGTGAAATCCAATTAAATTCTATGGAAATAGTGAAATCACTCTCAAGAGTGTGCTTGGCATGAAGGGAGGAGACGAAGATACAAGTTATGCTCGCGTTTCGCTATATTTTTAGGTTTTTTTTTAAATAATGTGAAGGGCAAATGGTTTCCTTTAAAATTTTGTTTATGTTCTTATTTATGTATTTAATAGCACAATCTGGATTTCTCATTGTAATTTGTTTGAGATATATGTAGTTGAAAATCATAAAAGAGTTAAAGTCTATTATGGAGCGTGGAATCCCCCATTGTTTGAGCTTTTACAATCTGAAAGTTATAAGAGATGACATATTTTTCGCATTGCAGACTTGGGGTGTGCAACAGGAATAAATAGTCTTCTTGTGGCTGACACCATCATCTGCACCGTTCAAACAATGTGTAGTTCTCTATCTATTGAGCTACAATGTGTTCGATTTTTTGGATGCTACAAAAAAATTTCCAAATTTGGTTTTATTAACCTTGTTGGTTTGTCTTTATTAAATTTATTTTTTATTAGACCTTTTTATTATTAATAATATTAGAATTACATATTTTTGCTGGCTGCGCTAGGGTTTGCTGAGCGTGGGTAGCTAAGGCTGCGTGAGAGCATGGCGGCGCCTGGGGGAGGGGAGGCCGCCCCCCCCCCCCGTCCATTTCTGATGAAGAAGCCTTCAACAGGATTTTACACAGCAGAGGCAAGAAAATCATTCATCCGGAGGTCCCGAAATTCATAAAGAAGTTAGAAGAAATACCTGAAATCTCCCTTCCTGAAGAAAAACCAATGAAAATAGCTCTGGCATTGGCGAAACGAGGACTCGTGGGTCAGTTCATGGGTTTATGGCCTTCCACCAAAACAACAGACGACTGGATATAGAGAAATTGGAAGCCCAATCTAAAACAGGGAGTGACGTGTTACCCGGTAGGGCGAGGGTTTTTCATCTTTGAATTTATCTCAGAAGCAGATCGGGACTTAATCTTCAGGAACGGCCCCTACTTCATGGGGACGCAGGGCTTATACCTGAACAAATGGACGCAAGACTTTGATCCCTCAGTCGATCTCCCCAAGAAAGTGCCGGTGTGGGTCAGGCTCCCTAACCTCCCGGTGCATTGCTGGGACATCGATTCCCTACAGAGAATAGGAAATGGTATCGGGCATTTCATTGACAAAGCTGATAATAAAGGCCAATACACATGTGCCAGAATTTGCGTTGAAGTTGACCTGGAAGCCGGTCTCCCTGAGGCAATAAAAATAAAAGTCGGATCTTGGACTCATTACCAGAAACTGGATTATGAGCACTTGCCTTTCAAGTGCAGGAATTGCCAAGAACATGGCCACCTCCAAAGATATTGTCCCAAGCTTGTGATTGAGAAAGAAGATGGTGAAGGATGGCAGAAAGTTAAAAAGGGGAAACCCACGAATATTCCCAGAAGCAAGGAGAAAACGGCCCAGTCTCCTCCAAAGGAAGGCAGACCAAAAACTTCTAACTAGGAAGAGCCTAACGCAACCCAAAACCCTGAAAAGGTCCCAGAAGCTGAAGTAGTCCGGGCTCCACAAGACCCATTAGATCCAACCCATCAATCTGGGGTCGCTAGTCCCTCCAAAGATCACATCAGTCTAGGCTCGGAAACAGGAGCTGATACCTCTGAGGAAGGTGACACCGAAGCCAGCAGCCAGTCAGGTACCCCAGATCAACCAAAACGCGGACGGAAGATGGAGAAAAAGAGAAGAGAAGAGCAGTCCTACAAGGACGTGGTTCAAGGTTCTCAACACACCATTCCTAAAATGATGAACACCAGATCCGGGCTGAAGCTGGGAATGACCACGAAAGGGGGTCACCACCCACCCCCAAGTAAATAATGCAGTACGTCTCCTGGAACTGCAGAGGACTAGGTAGCCCCCTAAAAGAAGAAGCTGTAAGGGATCTAGTAAGGGTAATGATGCCTGAAGTCCTTCTAATCCAGGAGACGAAGCTGGAGGAGGACGCTCTTCTCTGTGCAAGCAACTCGTTTTGGAAGAAAGGCCTGGCTAGGGCTGTAAGCGCAAGAGGAGCCTCGGGAGGCCTTGCAACCTTCTGGGACTCTGCAAAGCTAGACCTTATTGAAGAAGAAGGAACCACCCACTGGCTATTCACCAAGTTGCTTCATAAAGACTCCGGCAACCATGTAAGTCTCTTTAATATTTATGTTCCTGTCTCCTATGCTGAAAAAAAAGACTGTTGGGACTCCTTAAAACTGTTTATTAATCTCCACAAGCCTAAAAAATTAGTGTTGGCTGGAGATTTAAATGTAACTCTTGCTCTGGCTGAGAAAAAAGGGGGTTCCTTAGTGAGGGACCCTGCAAGAGAGTGGGTGGAAGATCTGATGCTGGAATGGGACCTTGAAGACATAACCCATGACAAAGGAAAGTACCCCTGGTCAAATAAAAGGATAGGACCCGGTCACATCGCTGCCCGCCTTGACCGTTTCCTGATTCAATCCTCCTTCCTAACCCTAGGGCTTTTGGCCTCCTCAAAGATCCTCCCACACTACACTTCTGATCATAATCCGATCTCCCTTTCTCTTTATCCTGAAACAAGGTTAGGTCCTATCCCTTTTCGGTTCAGCCCAATTTGGGTTACCCAGGAAGGCTTCCTTGACATTGTTTCTAGCTCCTAGAAAGCCCCTGTTCTTGGATCCCCTTCCTTTGTCTGGGAAGAAAAGCTTAGAAGACTAAAAGTAGCCGTGAAAGACTGGGCTAAAGGGCTGGGTTCTCCCATAGCTGAAAGGAAAAGAGCCCAAAAAGCCTTGGAACGGCACCAGTTAATCTTGGAAGAGTCCCCTGTCACTCCTGCTTTGTTATTTCGGGAAGCTGAGCTTCAAAGGGAATACCATAAAGCTTGCAGAGAGGAGGAAACCTACTGGAGAGTTAAGTCCAGAATGCTTTGGCTTCAAGCTGGAGAAAAAAATACCACGTTCTTTCACAAGCAAGCCCAAGCCAGAAAGATTTATAATTCCAATAATGAAATCCAGACTCAAGGCCAAGTGATAAAGGACTTTAGAGGCATTAAGGAGGCAGCCCATTCCTTTTTCAAAATACTCTATTCCGCCCCTGACCAAGACCCTGTGGAGCCAAACTCCTATCCTCTCTCAGAGATCCCAATCTTGGTAAATGATGAGGACAATCAGCAGCTGAACAACCCTATCAGCATTCGAGAAATTAACAAATCCCTTGACAAAATGGACCTTGACAAAGCTCCAGGACCGGACGGATTCACAGCCCGGTTCTTCATCTCTTGCTGGGACATAATAGAAGAGGACCTATATAGAATGGTGACGAAAGCTCAGAACTACAACAAATTAGGGGGCAGCACAAATTCCTCCTTTTTGGCACTCATTCCAAAAGAAAAAGGAGCTAAAACCTTCAACAGATTCAGGCCAATTTCCCTGTGTAACACAGGTTATAAAATCATAACCAAAATCATGGCTAACAGACTTAAAAGAATTCTGCCTAAGCTGATACTGGAAAACCAAGGGGGGGTTTGTGAGAGGCAGACAGATTTTGGACAATATCATTTTAGTGCAAGAAGCCATCCACACTAGCTACAAGAAAAAAGAGAAGGGTATGGTGGTCAAGCTGGACTTGGCGAATGCCTTTGACCGAGTCAGGCATGAGTTCCTTTTTGCAGCCATGAGGAACTTCGGATTCAATCAGAAATTCATTATGTGGGTCAAAGCTTGCATCTCAGCCCCTTGGATCGCCCCGCTGGTTAATGGGAGACCTACTGATTTTTTTCAGGCCTCCAGAGGATTAAGGCAAGGTTGCCCCCTCTCCCCAATGCTGTTTGTCATCCATGCCGCTGTCCTAAGCTATCAGCTGAATAGAAGTCTCCAAAACAGGTCACTCTCAGGCATCAAAATTGTCCCAAGGGTCAAGGAGGTCAACCATGCCCAGTTTGCTGATGACATGCTTCTAGTGGGAGCTGCCACTCTCAACATTGCCAGGAACTTTAAAACCGAGATGGACTATTATCGAAATAGCTCCGGAAGTGAAATAAAATTCCTCAAAAGCAAGGTCTACGCCTGGAACTTCTCTCCTCGTGAAACTCTGGAGATTGCCCGGATTCTTGAAATGGAAGGCATCGCCACTTGGGACACCTTTACTTACCTGGGCATTCCTATTTTCAAAGCTGCTATAAGAGTTGCCCATTGGCTGCCAATGCTGGACAAACTAAAAAACAAGATTCTCGCGTGGGGGGCATCATGGCTCAATAAAGCTGGCAAAGTGATATTAATGAACTCAATCCTCACCAGTCTTCCAATTTTTCAATGCTCTGTTCTGCTTGCTCCAAAAACTATCACAAACAGAATTAATGAGCTGCTTTGACGTTTCCTATGGGAGGGTGGCCGGAATAATGAGAAAAAACTCCATCTAGTAAGTTGGGATAAGATCACCAGGCCAAAAATGGAAGGAGGCCTTCAAATAAGAGACGTGGCCACCCAAAATCTTGCTATGGGAGGCAAAATTCTTTGGAAAATGATCACAGGCAGAAAAACCTGGAGCAAGCAAATTCTCAAGAAGAAATATTTTACTGGAGACAGGCAGAGATGCCTTGAAAGAGCCACGAAATTGCAGAAAGGCTCCCCGGTGTTCTCCCTCTGTAAAAGAGCAATCCCATTCTTCACGTCTAAGCTCACGTGGTCTCCTGGCAATGGGGAAAAAATCAATATATGGGAGGACTCAATCCTCGGGGAGCAGCCTCTCATAAATTACAGTGATATGGGCAATATTAAAGACTGGCTCCACGCTAAAAATTGCAGAACGTTGATGGACATTTCAGTTTGGAACAGTGATGAGGATGAGTCTTGGGCGAACTGGAACCTGGGCGATTTCCCCCACGATTTAGAAGAGGAAGCTGACACTCTACTGAATCTATTACAAGGAAAATCTCCCATTAGTGCCAAAGCCAAAGATAGACACAGCTGGGGATCTTGTTCTGGCACGTATACTGCAGCTGAGGGCTATGCTACGATTTTGGAGATGCCTTGGGTCCCCCCCAACCCTGGGCCGTGGAAAGCACTATGGAATTTCTCCTCAATTCCAAAAATCGACATCTTTACCTGGTCTGTCCTCCACAACAACATTTTGACCGGAGAAAAATTGAAGAGAAAAGGCTGGGAAGGGCCATCCCGGTGCCCTCTGTGCAATCAAGCTGAAGAAACCATCGATCATTTGTTCATTTCCTGTGAGTACACTAAACAGGTTTGGAATCTCATGTTAGGCTCAATCACTGTAAGTCGACCTATCTCTTTCAAGGAGCTGATCAGTAGCTGGATCTCTATCGCCCCCTTCAACTTCAGCAAAAAAGACATCCTCAAGCTAGCGTGGATGTGGACCCCGAAGTTTCTTTGCTGGAAAGTTTGGCTGGAAAGAAATAACAGAATCTTTAAGGAGAAATGCAAACTTCCTAATCAAGTGGCAATAAAAGCTAGGACCATGCTCTCTGAAGCTTTGAGCACCAAGTCTTCTCTCAGAAATGCGGCTACCCTCTCTCCTGAAGAAGATAGTTGGTTAAAAGAGATCAATGTGAAACAACATAGAAATAAAGCTACCAATCCTCCTCAAAAGGCCCGTTGGGAAATCAGGCTGGAAGAACAGGAATTCATCAAATGGAGATCATCCCTAGAAGATTGGTGCCTCTTCTTTGACGGGGCCTCGAAAGGGAATCCCGGTCAAGCTGGAGGAGGAGGCATTATTTTTTATCCTTCCGGTACCCCCTACGTGTCCTATGCCTGGGGCCTAGGCCACGCCTCCAAGAACCAAGCGGAGTACCTGGCGCTGTGGCAAGGGCTGAACCAAGCTAGAAAGATGAACATTCAGAATTTGATTATCCTCGGTGACTCTAGGTTGATAATCAAGGCTTTACATACCAAGAAGATGGCATCCGATATAGGTCTGGTCCACACTCACAGAAAAGTCATTATCATGCTCAAGCAATTCAGAAATCATAAGGCTTACCACGTTCTAAGGAGTCTCAACAACCTGGCAGATGCTGAAGCCAACCACGGTACTACCCTGAGTAAGGGTCAGCTTATTGTAAACGGTGAAATATCTAATCATCCACTCCCCTAAGGTTATAGAGGCCTGATTTTCCTGTTCTATTGGGCATATCCCAGCTTCCAACAGTATAATTCTGACCTGCTTGTCAAGCCGGAATAGAAGTTAAGTATAGCAGCTTTGGAAATGAATTGTACAGGCCCTGGCAGCTCATTTGCCAGTCTCTAAATAATTTTAACCGTTTCCGTAAAAAAAAAAAATATTTTTTATTAGTTATATATATCATTTATGGTTATTAAACAAGTTGTGAAATTGTTTTGCTCAGCTCATATTTCATAAGAACAACTGAATTATGCTTTGTAGTTGATGTTAGCAAGCCTCCTATGCCACAATTCACTTGAGCTGGTAGTCTCATGGACAAGGGTTGTCTTTGGATGTCCTTTGAGTTTGTACAATCCTCCTTCTTCACCAATGATCACAACATCTTCAAGTGTCTCTCCTTTGGACCACATAAGTACTTGTCCATCTATAAGAGCAAATGTATATCCTTTCTTATCTAGAGCTGAGATGGAAAGTAGATTATTTTTCAAACGTGGTACATACAATACTTCCTTCATCTTCATGGAAGTCCCAGAGTCAAGCTTGTAGCTTGATTCACCAATACCTTTGATGGGATATTGATAGTCATCTCCTAAAACCACTTTCTGAGGAGAGTTATTTTCTTCAAGTATTGATAGAGCTTGCTTTTTCCCTGTCATGTGCTTTGAAGCACCACTATCAATAAGCCATGTATCTTCTCCAGGTGTTACAAACCCAGAGAGTGTAGAGAATAGTATGTATTCATCTACATCTTCTTCTCTTTTTAGTCTCTTTCGAGGTATTTCTTCCTCATCCTCATATTCATATAGATGAGCATGATGTCTCTTGTTGTTGTTGTTCTTTGGTGATGGACACTCTTTGGAAAGGTGTCATATCTTATGACAGTTATAGCATTGATACTTTGAGTAATCCTTCTTTTTCTTTTGAAACTTCTTCTTTGAAGGTTTATGGTTACCCTTCTTGAAGTTTGATTGTTTTCTTCCTTTAGTATGGATGGCTAGAGCCTGATCATCTTCTCTTAGTAGAGCTTCTCTGTTAGCTACTCTAGGTTCTTATTGAATGCAATCTTCCCATACTATGTCAAACTTCATACTTTCTTTTCTGGCACACAGAGTCTGTAGGAATGAGCCCCAAGGTCTAGTGAGACCATTGAGAGCAGTCATAACTAGTTCATCCTCATCAAGGGTGACTCCAATAGCAATTAGTTGTTCCCTGAACTGGGAGACTCTTGTGAAGTAATCTTGAATTGATTCTCCTTTGCTCATCTTGGTGCCCTTCAGTTGAGCTCTCAGATTCATATTTATGTTGATGTTCGTTTCCTCATACATTCTGGAAAGTGCACAGTACATTTGATTTTGTGTCTTCTTAGATGACACTTGAGGGATCAAGTGATCTTTGATAGAATCGACAATGATCCTCATCGCCTTGATTAGGTCTTGTTCATGCTTCTCCTTATCTTCAAATTCTATTGGTTTTTCAACTTCATCCTTGATGTACTTCTCAAGACCATTCTCTCTGAGAATGAGACCAATCCTATACTTCCATTCTAGGAATTTTTCTATGCCTTCCAGCTTGTCCTCAAGCTTAGCACTTAGGGCCATCCTATCTAAGAGGTCACTAAAAATTGAAATTTCTCAAAATGAAAAGATGATCTTACCAGGATATGCGCTTGAGTGAGGTGAGTTGGTTGGCCCAACTAATTTATGGAGAACCCAAATCTTCACCCTTCAAATCTTACTTGCGAGGTTCCAATTTCTGCAAAATTTTTGGTTCTAGTTTTCTGCAGTTTTCTGGTTCAGGGCCAAACTAGGGTTTGGATTTTCTAGAGATTCAACCACAAAAAAACTTCAATACTAGGCTCAATAGATGTGCTATAGGGAGGCACAACTTTCTATGCAAGCAGATCTTCCAAATTCCAAACTTTACAGAAACCCTAATTTCTTCCGGAGAGGGAGGAGAGAGAGTTTCACCTTGTGAAAGTTGTCCTATTCAAGCTAGCTCTGATACCATGTTAATATTTCATATTCTAGACTAGATATAATTAGTGTTCAATCCAAATTCACAATAGTAGCATATGTAGAATCACTGAAATAAACACAATCACAAGATAGACACAATATTTATCTCGGGAAACCCTCAAGGGGAAGAAAACCCAGCAAAACTTACTCTTTATAATATGTATAAGATATAACCCCAAAAAAACAGGTATTCTCCTCCTTGTTGTTCCATCTCTTTCTCTCTCTTCTATGCACTACACAAGTGAGTGAGTCTGTGTTCTAATGAGAAGCACAACTCCTCTATTTATACACTTTAAGCCAGCTGACTTTTACTGTAGACAAGTTGGCCCCACTAAACTGTCTGGGTCGACTTCACCTAGGAAGACTCAAAACAGTATTTTATATTATTCATTAGGGTAATAATGACTCGACTTATAATGGAGGATTTACCTCATGACTCTATGATGACCAATTACAATAGCAACACCCCAACGGAGGAATAATAACATCTCCCTCAGGCTACATGAATAAAATACATTTAGAATATCCTTTGAAGTTACAATATTTCAACATATATTACTTTGAGGCATTGGTTTTCCGCTATCAACGAAGTGGAAGTAGTTAGAACCACCTATGGTCCCCTGTAAAGATGATATCCCAGTGTTACAATGACACTGTGTGGCAAAAACACATAAATAGCATGATGTTTCCACATATATGGTTGTCCTAAAACAACATCACAAACTTTGAGTAAAGAAAAATCACACCTTACCTCATCTATGAAGGTATTTTGTAGGACAAGTGACATTGTTGGTTGACATGGATGTCTCATCCCTAGATCAACCATTCAATGGTGTATGAATGGGGATGTGGTATTATTGATAGCTTCATTATTTTGATGACCTCAACTATGATCAAGTTCTTTTTACTCTCATTGATGTCAACAACGAAATATAGTGGGGTCCCCTTCACCCACATCTGTTAATGGAAGAGGTGCTCTCCCTCCTTAGGCTCCTCTCGTTCTTTTGGTTAGGTTGTTTTGGACACAAAGGTAGAAGCGAACTCCACATTAATGGTTTGTCTCTCTTTATTGTGTTCTAAATCATAGTCCAAGCTGGATTCTTATTCTTTTTCTTTGAGCTCGACCACCAATGACTATTTTGAGTGACATTCATCAATGTTGGGCAAGGGGTTTAATGGAACTCACAACACTTTTTGGTTTCTTTATTCAACTTCCCATCACCTTTCTTAGCCATCGACTTGTACTAATTTTCTTAAGATTGACTCTATGTAATTTTTCTTTTGTTCTGTGAGTTAGGGTTTCCTTTTCAATGCTTCCATTGTGGCGTATTTGAAAATCCAAACTCTTGCTTACTCCATTGCTTAAATTTTTTCTTGATTTTTACTTCATATTGATAAGTCTCTCCTAGTGAGTAGATGTCCAAGAAATCCATCTATGTTTGAATGTACCTATGTAGACTACTATGGTACTTCAAAACTATGTATAACTCAGATTCTTTGATAGTTATCTTTAAGTGCAAGCTATGAAATATGTTGGTGTACGTTGGCACTATCTGGTCTCTCTCTTGCCACGAAGTAAAACTACTCCTTGAGGGAATTGACAAAGGATGCTCAGGTGGGTTCTCTCCCAAATGGAATAGATTCATTTGTGGTGCACCTCTCCCAATAACCTTCCCACCAAGCTGTGACATGGGGAAAGGATTTAAGGAGAGCAAAGATGATCTTTTTGGTGTCGATGTTTTTTGGACAGAATAATAACCCTCTAGTAGAATCAACCATTTTTCTAAAGCATCTGCATATATATTTCCTTCAAATAAGGGGAAATAAAAATTGACTTGTACCTTGAAGGGATTTGCACCTCCGAAATGGTCATTTGACAAATATGCCTCAATCATCGTCAGTGATCACCAAAGGATCTGAGAGAAGTTGGCCATCATCTCATTCCTCTGTCACATGAGGGATTCCTCGAGCAACATTGCAAAATGATATATTGCTTTGTCATTTATCTTTTCTTCCACCATGGGAAGTCACTTGGGCTAGCAAGATCATTCATCCTCAAGGAAAAACTATCTCGAGACCCAAATCTCTATATTCTAACTTCATGAGGGACATGCACTCAGATAAACTAGGAGCATATTGCTATGATACCACTGATCTATATTGTGAAAGGAACAAAACGAAAAATAGGCAAGTAAATGCACCAAAATAAATCATAGAGGATAATATGGCATGAAACTAAATATTTATTTGCTTTATTTTTTCAAATATCATAGGCTAAAAAAACCACGGGTTGCAAAAATCTTGCACATAGATTTTCTCCACTCTATTATTATTATTATTATTATTATTTTCCCACTAAATACCATGGTATACCAAAACTATGGGTGTATACCATTGTTTACCAAAACCATGGGCTCCATGGAATCGTATATTCCCAATGGTAAAGAGAAATAATTAGTGTGGTGATTCGGTGAAAGAAGTGGTCAACCACCAATTTTTACTTGGATGGAAAAGGCGCATGTTTGCATCTATAAATTAAAAAAAGTGCAGGAATAAGCCAAAAAGACGATTTTTTTTAAAGGCCACAGCTGAATTTTTTGGTTTCATAATGGCAAGAAGAGAAATTACATAGATAATAACAAGAATATACTCCAACACAAAGGATAGAAACACTAAACATAGGAACTCAAAGAGTTCTCCTTGGTGGAGTCACCAACTTTTTTTAAGGGAATTGTTGTAATCTCACAGATCACATAGGGTTACCAATAATACACATTAATAATAGACATACATAACAGAGACAAGAGACAAGAACAAGTGAGCAAAATAACAGATTATATTATAATGAAAGGGTCCATACAATACAAAGAACTGATCCAAGTTCTCATCCGGCTCAACAGCCTAATATATATGAATTACAAACAATTACAAATAACTACCTGTCGGTTCGGTGAACCGACACGACCTTATGTGGCCAACCTAGCCTCTAATTAGTCGGCTGATTGACTAAGTCGACTATCGTTCAAGTTGGCTTACCGACTTGCTCCTCCAACAGGAATAATGGGAAATGACTCAAGGTGAAGCGTTGACATAGAAAATGGAAGATGACATACTTAGTTCCATAATCAATTAGATATTGTACAAAAATATCTAGGGAAGATATGATAAAAGAATGACAAACTCCAAACTTCCTCAAATCCCATTGGACCTGAATATTTAAATAATAGGAAATGTTTAAATTTACTTATGGATTAATCTTAACTAATTATAAAAAACTAATGGTTGCAAACACCTTCATGAGTGGATCCAAACTAGATCTCTTATCTACTATTAATCTTTTTATACTTGCCAACTTTACTATGATTGGCAAAAATACGGTGTTTAGGCCCAACATAAATGTAGCTATTAATTCAAAACTAAGGGGCCTAAAAGAGGGGAAAACAATACAATGAAATGATTGCTTCTCTATCTATTGTTCCAACATATTTTTTCTTACATAAGTTTGTTGTCCCTTCTACCAACAATTAACCCTTATTTATACCAAGAGAGTGTGATTAAACATTAACCCCTATATTATCTTTATGGGGTAATATATGGGTTAAATGTATATGTAATATTGGTATGTCTAATAAAAGACCCAAATGTGCAATTATTGAATAGATATATAGATAGGCCATGTAGTCATTATTGTATATGAACATGTTATTTGGATATATGAATATATTGGGTTATTTGGAGGAGGTTCTCATATTATTTAAATAGTTATTGTGTAACTCGCATCTCTTATATTATTTGGGCTTGTGCACCATTCTTATATTTGTTGTACATGGTGTGTGTTATTTGGAATTTTATCCTATGACTAGGGTGAGGTCACCAATGTACTAAATGGAAATAGACCTAAAGGAATTTTTCTACAAGCTTATAAGACTTAAGAACATGCATCCAAATTCCTATAAGACTCTACCAAGGAGTCAAAAGATAAAATGGAAAGAGGGAGAAGAAATATATGCACCTTTTTCCAAAGTCTAATCCTCGCTACTCCCTTATCACTTTCATGGTATGCTCCTTATTTCCCAATAAGAACCTGCAATCACAAGCAAAGCAACCCTCCTCAAACACTTTTGAATATAGTGAATATTTAAAATGACATCAAACATAAATGAAACATCAACTATTCAAGCAATTTAAACATGATACATGAACAACTTATCTGAGTCAATAATACAACATATAACACTTAGTTTGGGGGAGCAAAAGATATCATATTTCCATTATGAAAGTGAAAGAATACAAATCAATACCTTATCTCTCCCAAGAATCTTATCAAATCCAAATATTAGCTCTCTCTGCTCTTGTATCCCAACAATACCACTCTAATCTTTTGAATGCATACAAGGTGAAGTCACTTGAGGACAATAACTTCCAAAATCAGGGATTAATGAACAAAAAATGGAGTTACTGACATGGATGGGAGATGAAGGGTGTGATGAAGCTTGATTCCTCCAACATAATCTTGCTACAATGGGTGCCTCCTTCCTTAGACCATCCCATCTTATTTTAAGTTTGATGGAGATATTTGGATATAGTTTCCAAGTAGTTTAGAGAGTTACAATTGATCCAAATTGGTTTGAAAACTTCCATAACTCGTCAATTTCAAATTTTTATTTTTCTGTGAATTTTTGGAGGCATTCATACCTTGCTCAAGGGAAACATGCTAATGGTTAGCACCTTGCTAGTGGTAATGGTGTGAATGGTATATTTTGTGGTTGCAACTATATAGGATGAAGGGTAATGAGATGGGATCCTGCTTTTAATTATTAGGTCCATCATTACAAGACAAATCATGGGATTCTCCATCTTTTAGTGCCCCTTTTTGTGAACAAACAGTGACATCCAAGTATCAAGTTTTGAACTATCATCATGGACAAAGAAGTTTCGATTTGATCTATAACAATGTGTACTTTATTTTATTATTCTATTTTAAGGATCATTTACATAACAATTAGGAAGGGAGGTTAGGGTTTGTCACATGTGTATACAATGTGTCCTTTTCTTAGTGGCACACATTTAAGGATGCATCCATGTGTTTTACTAAGGAAAATCATGGGTGCCGATGGGTTTTATGAAGAAAAGTCATATGCAAGCAAAAAAGGAGGAAAACATTTGTTGAGAGAGGAAAAATCACAAAGGTGCAAATGTATATGCAAATCAGGGATAATTTTAGGGGTGCATTTTAGCCCAGTGGGCTATTTTTCCATGTTTTTCTCTAAAAAAGATTCGCCATTTTGCATTTTTTGAAGGCTTGTTTCACCCAATTTTGATGGGGTAAAATGTTTTCACCCTAAAAATCACCAAATTATTAAATAAATGATATAAAATCCTTGGAAATTAAAATATTTTTTGAAAAATATCGCCAATCATTTTATAGTTGGCGTTTTAAGAATTGGTAATATTCATCAACATTTATACACTTTTAAATAAGTAAGGTTGCTTAAAATCATCCCTGATCCAAATGAAACAAATTTACTCAAGTATGAAAAACTAAAGTTATAATAGACTACCTAGGAGTCCTCCCCAATGAGGATGCTAGCTCAGTTTCTAGTCATTAAGGTACTCATCCTCTTTTCTAAGGTTTATGTTTAACTTGACTGTGATGTGTGTATTCATGTAGGCACATCTTTCTAACCCTTGGGTTATGTGCATGAGTTCTTTGATATTTCTTCATCTCATGTGGACCTATTATATAAAGGCCATTTGGCCCTCTTAATAAAGAAAGCCATTTTTTCCTAAGAAGGTATTGTTCTCCTTTGTCTATCTTGTTAATATTGCTATTGAAAATGATTTTTGGAGTTCTCTCTTATTCTTTTGGCTTGTACACTTCCTCTCAATTATGGTTTTGTACTAGGTTGAGAAATAAAAAAATTCATCATTTGATATAACATCATTTTCCAAGTTTTCTCTTATTCATCTCTTCTTAAGCTTAACACCTCACTTAGTAGTAAAAAATTACAATAATAGAGATCCAAATTTAGTTCATTGGAGTGTGCCCTCCAAACTTAATCTACACTAGCACTTATCTCATTTCTTCATTTCCTTCAATTCCAATCTAAAGTGGAAGCCTTTATTTAGCATGAGGATTCATTAGTTCTAGTCCATGGAATCCCCACTCCCACCTAGATATTTTTCGACAATGCTCCAAGTTAGTTTTTTAGTTTTCTATTTTAGTATCTTTTGGAAGATTCAACCCTCTATTTACCTTATCAATTTATGTAACAAATTTTCTCCTCCAACATTAACATGCCTTAGCACAACATTCTTGTTACTCTATACCATTGTGGTTTGTTGGTTTTGTTTCTAAAACCCTCAACATATTCTCATATAAGATGCTAGAGATTTTAGTTTTTAGCCTCCTCTTGTTTGCATTCGTAACCCATCAACTACTATAATGTGTGTCCCTCATTGAGAGCCCTCCATTGTTGAGACTAAATTCATCCCACTATTATATCCCAGTCTCATTAAACAACTACAATAAGCTCTAGATAGACCATAGTTATACATTTTCCAGTTGGATCCCAATATTATTTGACCCAAGTATCAAGGTTAGATAAATGGTGAAACTTTGGATTTTTGGATCTATAGTCTCACTTCCTAGTTTAGACAATTCATACTCTAACACATGCTCAATGGTTTATCCTGGCCAACAATCACTTGGAGGGACAAAATAAATTATCTACCACATCTATGACAAAATCCATCAAATCATAGGAATCCTTCTGTGATGCCCTCGAGTCGTGCTTCTACCCTCCACGCTACCTCACAATATGTTTTATTAGTGGTATCATCTATGTCAAGTAGTTGGGAAGGCATTACCATAATTCATTGAGGTGTTTGCTTGGCTTTTCTTTCACTCCATTTTTCAAATCTAGAGAAGTATTGATTGTTAAATTTAATCTTAATTTATTGGATTTTTATTAAAGTTGAAGTTTCAATTTTTAAAAGTATTTCCCTAAACTAGACCTGCCAATGCGCCCTAGTCGTTGAATGAAAAAATTATTATTTCCCTAATTTCTAATTCTCTTGAAACCCTAAATTTCTTCTTAAACACTCATATTTCCTTGACTAGTCCCAAACCCTCTACTCATCTTCCACAAAGCCATAAATTTGTTATTCCTTCCTCTCGTATCTCCACACAATGTTGCCATTTCCATCACACACACAACCACTCTATAACAAAATGGTGTTCCCTCAACCATTCGTTGGTATCCCCAACATTATTTATAAACCTCATAGTCCACATCTAAAGACACACCATTGACCCTCCACTCTAGAAACTCTTGATATCATTTCATTACCCAACCCTAGCAATGTTGATCCATCTCTCCTCCTAAATTTCTACAATGCCTTGTATTCTCCTACCAGGCTCGCTCTTCTCCCATAACTACAAAGTGAAAAAACAAATAACAACCATGATACTTGATAATGATAACAAACTTGTATTTTAATATTTTGTACAATGTCTCAAGCAACCCACAATCCCCACCCCTATCCTTACCATCTTGGTTGGGTTTAGTAAAACTGCCCTCAACTTCTCATTAACGACTATGCCATCACTTTTGGTATTACCTCCTTCACATGCATCATCAATTGAAGACATCTCACTAATAGGTTGTTATGATCTCATCCTCAGCCTCTTGTACCAACAATAAAACCACGATATAGATACTCACCACAACATCTATAGTCTTTTCAAATTCAACCACACCTATAAACTCACTATTGCAACTACCCCTCCTCCTCATCTTGGTCCAATGCAACAAAATAGTCTTCACAGATGTTTTTATCTACATGCCTTTCCTAAAATTCTACCCGCCTCGATATCCCACCCCCTAATTATCATGTTAAGTTAGTCCCTATCCCTACCATTTTAACTCATATTCCATCCTACATATACTATTGTTACTCTAGATATCACGTTTTTACTATCATAGGCCTTCTCTCCAACCCCTCTTACACGTTACTCTTTGCCCTAGTCTCTCCATTCTCCCACTTCATTCAGCATACCTAAAATTCCTACCCACAACCTCTTCTCCCACAACTATGTAGTGGGTTTCACCAACACAACAATACACTCAACACACAATCACTACCCATTTCAAAGACAACAAGGCTCTTAGTATTAGCACTACACTGTTCAAAAAATTTCACATAGTTCCAAGCTAGTACTCCAAATTTTGATGACATATATGTGGGGCACACTCTCTAGCATATCTTTAGGTTGATCAATAGAAAAAATCACACTAACAAGGTTTAGACCGCCCACCCCTTTTCAAAGTTGTAGTTGTAGTATCCTAAGGAAGTAACACATCAAAACATAGCAAGATAATTCATATGTGCAACCTATTGCACTTAGTTATCTAATATCCACATCATAATCCATCTCATCATTTTGGAAAAAACATATCTATAGGCCACAAACCCTCTTTTTCAATAGCACACATGACAGGTTGAGTTAGCCCTCTATGATGTCCATGATCGCTCTTTACAAACTCAAATTAATCACCTAAAAACCAAGATTGTGGTCTTATGGCATTTTATCCATTTTTAGCTTGATCATGAGCAACATCTAACACTTCACCCACCTTTTGGACTCTACTTACTTCGTAGTGTTGCACCCGTCACCAGTGTTGGAATTTGACAGGCAAAATGACCGTCATGGGGCATTTTGACCGTCAAATACGGTTAAAAATTTTAGTGAACTATTTTTTCTGAAGGGTAAATTTATCATTAAAACGTATTTTTGAAGGGCAATAAAATTTTCAAAACGTCATTATATTACTATTTCTTTTGAAAGGCAACAAAATTATTAAAACGTCATTATAAATTATTACTAGTAAATTAGTAATATTAATACTTTTACCTTATTTTTATATAAAATTATACTTTCCAAATTCCAACCATACTTTTACTAAAAATAAAAATATTAAATTACTATTACTTTAATCATCCATGCTTTTCTATTTTGTAGCTTCTCTTGATTTTTTCTGAAAGCAAAAAAAGTCATTTAACAATGTTTTTTTATTTTTTTACTATTGTAAGTAGCATCTACATAGTACAAATTTCAGTGCTCAATGCTCAACTAAATGATTTGAAAGTTGGAACTTGGAAGTTGAACTTGGAAGGCTGGAGTTGGAGCCTAGAAGCCCTTGGACTCTGGAGTTGGAGAGTGGACAGCCGAGTCTAGACTCTATATACATAGTGTTGGAAAGCGTTATCAAGATTCAAAAGTACTTCTTGTTAAAAAATTTCAGTTTAAATTTAAAAATTTGTTTAAAGATCTGTTAATTTATTTAAACATATATCGATTTGTTTAAAATCTAGTATGTCTTTAGCTAATTTTAACAGAGTATTATCTCCAAATCAAATTTCTTTAAAAACTGTTGAATGCAAAGTAAAACGGTTGTGTCCCCCATTATCCCATGCCTACACGCAAGTGAATTGGATGGGCATGAGATGTGGTTATTAGAATCAAATCGAGCTTTTAAAACCCTTGATTATGCTACAATGACGTAACAAATATAGTTATACCTTAAATTATAGGGCTCTTGGGATGAGTGATGGGCTACGATTATGAGTATATTAAACGTTATATTCGTATAAAATACCCGTCTCGGTCTTGGAATCTTGTCCTTCCTGTCACACAGAACACGGAGTTTGAACAGCTACCGCGTGATTTCTTTTTTGTTTATTAGGTTAGTTGCAGCCTCCGAGGGTTTCAACCTCTTCGCAAATTTTTAGAACAGTTCGAATCCAAATGTATATGATCTTGCCAAAGAATTGCCGGGACTTGAAAACGGATCTCTCGGTTGAGAGCAGACATTATTTTAGAATACTTGAACCGGCAGACGCATCTCTTAGGATTTTTAAGATCATTTTAACCGCCAGATACATCTCTTCGAAGATTTCAGGCTCCGGCTGATACATCTCTCCGAAGATTTCAGATCTTGCAATTTTTTAGAACACGTAGTATCCAATTTGTTTATAACACTTAAATTCCAAACTTAAATGATCTTGCTAACGAATCTTATTTCTATTGCCGACGCAGGCTATGGGTCCCGAGATTTGATGTTTTTAAACTATAATAAGAGGAAGAGGCTTCTCTGGCTTTTAGGTGAATTGGGATTCCGGAATTTGGGATTCATCCCTTCCTTCTTCGTTCTGTTGTGCTCTATAGGAACTGAGAGATGTGATAGAGAGAAAGGCAAACCAGGCAGGTGTGACCCTTTCTCATCCTTTTTTCAATGCAATTTCCTTATTTACATCTATGGATTACTAAGGAGCAGGTCATCATTTGGTCAAGATGATTAGGTTGAATTTTCTATTGAAATAAGCGCTTCTTCTAAATCCACTCAAATGCACTCAATAGCCGTTGGTTTAAATAACATCTTTACTTCGCTTTCTTGCTCTATAACATTGTGATTCTTTTTCATTCACACACCATCTCCTCCTCCTCCTCGGGCTTCCCCGGGGTTTCCTATTGACATAGATCTACTTCCTTTTTCGCCAATATTTGGCCTTACACAACAGAGGGTTTCCATACTCTATCCTTCCTATTAGATTTGGTTTTTTCTGAGCGTTCGGTGTTCATGCATGCGTTTTGTCTTTGATACATTAAAGTTTTGGGTTCGGGCTTAGATCATGGTAGAACTCTGATTGTGTCTAAAATTTCATAAGAGATTATCTCTATTATTCTCCATTCTTGTGTGTTTATAGAAGCTTGAATCTGATTTAGTGTAGCAGGGTAAGAGCATGTCTTGTGATGGAAGACCTGGTCTTCTACTAGTGCTATGATCACTGAAGATCAGTCTGCAAAAGCTATGGCTGATATGATTGCTTCTTGCACGGCTGTTGAGAATAACTCTAGGCAATATTTACTCACTGCTTAAATAAACAACCATTAGTTAAAACAATAGTATGTAAAGAAACACAATATTTGTGTTTTTTTGGTTGATATATGATTTATTTAATTTTTCATCTTGAATTGAGATAATGTAATATCGCATAGATTTTATTTTCCTATTTTTTTTCTTGAAATATTATAAATGTTTTATATTTTTCATCTTAAAATATTAGAAAATGTTTTAGATTTTTTTTAATTACAAATTGTGTTTTCTTTAAATATTATAAATGTTTCATTTTCTAATATTTATTTTAAATTGACAAAGTATATGTTTTATATAAATAACTATTTTTAGTATTAATTGAGCCATACATTTTGATATCCACAATTTTTCTATTAAATTTTTAATTGACATTATGTACCTCTCTTATTCCTAAAATTTAATTGATCTTTGTATTAAATTTATAAAAAAATAATTTAAATAATTAAAGATCAATTTGAAATTCAAAAATTCAAAAATAGTTCATCCATGTGAAATTGGATTAAAAAAACAATATACACATTAGGAGAGGGATTTAAATGAAAAACTAGACAAACTAAACACCGAAATATAGATAATTACTACAGTATATAAGTTTTAGTTTTTAGAGGTGTTTTCTAGGAATAAAAAGTTGAATATCTTTTTAAAGTTGAGAGCACCTACAATAAAGTTGTACCAAAAAGTCATTGTCTAAGAACACTAAAAGTTGGTTGCAACTTGGAACTTAGAAGATATTAATTGTAATATAAGAGTTTTAAGCAAGGCTCCTTCTCTCCCTACAATTATATATATATATATATATATATATATATAGCACTTATAAAGTTGTTTAATTGAGACAAGTTCTTGTAGCAAACCATTAGTACTAAGTATTATCATCCTCCTTTTTGTTGATGATGATATTGTTTAAGATTTCACCTTTATTAGCAATTAATAATTCTCAATGATTCATTCTCCAGTATGGGAATGACCATTGACAAAACTAAAAATATGTTTATAAAATATAATAAGATCACTTATACTCATTTTAACAAAATGAATCTATACTAATAAACAATTATAAAATACTATTGATATATTATTTTTGAAGTTTATTCAAAAGAATCTCAAATGTTTTAAACCATAATAATCTACTTTTCCTTATTTATTTAAAGTAAAATAATAATCATATTAGTTCTATAGGAAGAATATGTTGAACCTCTTTTTCTACTTTTCAATGGAATGTTTATGAGGTTTTCAAACTCTCTTATTGTTTTGAGTTTTAGTAGTGTCTTGACTATTGAGTATTGGTGTCATGTTAAATGATGAAATTTGATGGGAAAAAATGATTAGAACTTTAGAAGTCTCAAATACATGCAAGAGGCATTGTATATTTTTAATATCTCGTTTTAATTTCAATCAAGTGAATTTAAAAGTTATTAAAATGGTTTACCCATTTTTTCTATTTCAAATTTACTTTTAATAACTTTTAATTTCTCTTATTGTTTTGTGTGTAGGTAAGTTAGCTAAAAATGCCTCCAAAAAAGAAAGGTCAATCAACTTTGGATAATTTTTTTGGATATTCTACAACATGAGAACATAATGCTGAAAACACCTCTAATATTCTTGATTTGAATGATGAAACAAACGAAGACATGGATGATGACCTTGCTGATGTTTTATAAATGTTTGGCCATGGTGAGAAAACTCAGGAGGGAAAATCTAGTGGTCAACGAAAAAATAAAACTTCCACTACAACAAAACGTGAATTTCGAGAAGAGTGGAAGATAAAACATCATTGGGTCTATTGCATAAATGTTAGAGAAGGAAATAATTGCATGAAATGTAGTTTGTGTGAGAAATATAAGGTTCAAGTTCCATGGGGTAATGGGAATGGGTGTACTACAATTCAATATGATGCTGTGATAACTCATTCAAAATATGTGAATCATCAAACATCTTTTCAAAGAAACTTTTATGAAATAGAAAGGTTGGAAAAGCATATTCCAGAGCACTTAGTGAATATAGATGATGCCAACAAGGAAAGAGTGATCACCACCATGGCATTAGCATATTTCATTGCACAAAAGGACATCTCCATAGCTACTTATGAAGATCTTTATCATCTTCAAATGTATTTACAAACACCACATATGCCTTCACGAGTGGAGTATTCTTCCTACACAAACAGGAAAGATGCAAGTCAATTTGTTCATTGTATCTCAGATTACCTTGAAGAGGTACAAGTTAAGAAAATGTTGGATAGTCCCTTTTCCTCTTTCATGTTAGATGAGAGTACAGATCATGGTTTGGAACAACATCTTGTTGTGTATGGAACATTTCTAGATTCAAAAGGATTAGGCCCTCCAATATCACAATTTATGAAACTTATTAGGGTTCCTGATAGAAAAGGAAAGAAAATATATGATACAGTCATCAATCTGAAAGAAATAAGACAATTGAACAATGCAAAATTGATTGCAGTTTCTACTGATGGTGATTCATCAATGGCTGGTAATGAAAATGGGTTTGTTTCATTACTAAGAAAAGATCTACCAAATCTTATTGGTACACATTGCATTGCTCACTGTGAGGCACTTGCAGCTTCAGATGTTTCAAAGAAGATATCGAAATTCTT
>LPNX011025753.1:123685-176133 GCA_001517045.1 Pseudotsuga menziesii | reverse complement strand
TGAAAGAGAATTATATGAATTTATTGATGTGCTTCATTTAAATGGAGAAGGATTCTCCATGAAAGATGCATGGAGGGTATTTTCACAAACAAAAGATTGGAATTTGAGGTATCCAAATATGTTAAAACTATGGCAATCAATACTTGTCATACCAGCCAGCACTGTTGCATGTGAACGAGGGTTTTCAAAGAAAAATGTGATCAAAGATATCAGAAAAACAAAATTGTCAATAAACACCCTTGATGCATTAATGTGTGTATCATTAACAGGTCTAGACATATCAAAAGTGGAATGGCAACGAGTTTATGAGATTTGGCATAGTGCAAAAGAGAGGAGAATTCATGATATTTGCTAAAAATATCAAACTATGTATTTGTCCAATTTTATAATATCAATTTTGGAAACAAAAACAATGATGTGATATTTATTTTCTTTTTATATGCACAATTTAGTAAAATTTAAAAAACATTTTTATGTTTATTTATGCTTCATTATTTATTTATTTTTGCATATTATGATATGTATTTGTGATTATTCTTTTTAACATATATTTTTATATAATATTAATTCAATATAAAAATAATTGCGCCGAGAGGCGCTCTACAGCCCAGTATGGGGGAGATCTTGTCACGTGATGTAACGTGATGTAACGTTACTAACATGTCGGCAAAAAATAATAGTGAAAGTGAATATTATGGGGGAGATCTTGTCATGTCGGCAAAAAATAATAGTGAAAGTGAATATTATGGGGGAGATCTTGTCACGTGATGTAAAGTTACTAACATGTCGGCAAAAAATAATAGTGAAAGTGAATATTATGGGAGAGATTTTGTAACACTAAATAAAAAAAAAAATCACATTCTTAAAATTATTTTTATTAATAAAAAATAAATTTTCTAATAGGCCAAAATAAATGTCCGCCACAAAAACAATCTAATATGGGGGAGATGTTGTAAGATTCTTCCTACCTAACAAAACAATAAAAGAGTAAAAATTTAATTATCCGTAAAAAAAATATGTGAGTCAAGAAAAAAACACAAAATTGAATTATCCAAAAAAAAACAATCTAATATGGGGGAGATGTTGTAATCTTCCTACCTAACAAAACAATAGAAAAGTAAAAATTTAATTATCCGTAAAAAAAATATGTGGGTCAAGAAAAAACACAAAATTGAATTATCCCCAAAACAATGTTGGCCTTGCACATGGTTTTAAAACCATGTACAAAGCATTCTAAACAACCCATGGTTTTATTGTACATGGTTTAGGTGGCTTTGCACATGGTTTTTAAACCATGTGCAAGGCCTCCTAAACAACTCATGGTTTTATTGTACATGGTTTTGGAGGGCCTTGCAAATGGTTTTAATACCATGTGCAAGGTCTCCTAAATAACCCACGATTGTAGGAGGGCCTTGCAAATGGTTTTTAAACCATGTGCAAGGCCTCCTAAACAACTCATGGTTTTATTGTACATGGTTTTGGAGGGCCTTGCAAATGGTTTTAATACCATGTAAACCACGATTGTAGGAGGGCCTTGCATATGGTTTTAAAACCATGTGTGGAGAAATTATGTAATGTTTGTTCATAAAAAAATAAAAAATAATAAAAAATAGTATATGTCAACCATAAATAATATTAAGTATTAATAATAAAAAT
Organism: Pseudotsuga menziesii; assembly: GCA_001517045.1. Taxonomy (NCBI): domain Eukaryota; kingdom Viridiplantae; phylum Streptophyta; class Pinopsida; order Pinales; family Pinaceae; genus Pseudotsuga; species Pseudotsuga menziesii. Next base: position 174,477 of record LPNX011025753.1, on the reverse strand, counting down.
ATTATATGTGGACCTTAAATAATAAAAAAATGTGTCTTTTTGTTTGAATCAAATCAATGGATACCTAAGAAGAGGTTTGCACCTGGAGAGATTTGATCCATCTCGGCGCTTGATAGAGCCTAGGATTTGGATCTACGCTGGTATATAAAATAAATAGGAATCGAGTTAATGTACCATATGAATAATGTTCATTTTTTATTTTAATAAAAAAATGTCTAAAAAATATATTATTTTGAAAAAAAAATTAAAAAATTTAATTATTGAAGGGTAAATTTTTGATCAAACCTTCAGTATTGAAGGGTAAATTTTTTAGCACACCTTCATTCTGAAAGGGTAAAATTTTAAACAAAATGTTTCATGATGGGAAATATAAAATTTCAAAACGTTAAAAAAATAATTTTGACGAGTAAAATAAAAACCAAATTCCAGCACTGCCCCTCACACACTACCTCTAAATGGGACGCACTATCTACACATCTCCAAGACTTAAATTTATACCTTATCTTGTGTTTGTAAGATGAATAAGAGGTTCATGCAAACAATCCATGCCTTTATTCAATGTCTCTCTTTCACCTGCTAATGGCAACATGACACTCACCCCCACACTCCAACTCAACATCAAGCCAATATGATGTTGGCATCTCCTTTTCCCTATGTGCTATATTTTCACACATATTTATACATAGATTTTTAGCATTTCATGGAGAGGAAATGCTTGCTTTCATAGTGGTGACCACAATGGCCCTTTGTAGGTAGCAACACACATCCAACACGTTGTTTTTGACTACCTCTTCATCTTTATGTTAAGATGTATTGGGTTCACACAGATTGTACATGTAATTTTTTCTAGCTCATGGTATCTCTCAATTTTTTGTAGTAGATCATCTCGCCAATTCACTATGTGCTACCACCATGACTTAATTCACTATTTAAAGCTACTGTATATTTCCCACAAAGTAGAATCGTGAGTCACTTCATCCCATCTCTAGATAATAAATAGTTAGCTCAAGCACTTTTAGGTAACCTTTTATATGGTATCATTCTTAAATCGAGAGAAAAACAAAGATACTTTCAAACAAAATTGGGAGGAACTAATGTAGATAGCATCCAAGTAAACATCCCCACAGAGATAACATCCCTAAAAAAGGCCACTCCCATCACATATTCCAAGCACTAGATAATAAATAGTTAGCTCAAGAACTTTTAGGTAACCTTTTATATGGTATCATTCTTAAATCGAGAAGAAAACAAAGATACTTTCAAACAAAATTGGGAGGAACTAATGTAGATAGCATCCAAGTAAACATCCCCACAGAGATAACATCCATAAAAAAGGACACTCCCATCACATATTCCAAGCACTATGGACATGGCATATTCCCTAGGGAGGACACACCCATACTACCAATGACTTATAGCTCAATTTATACTCATTAAGTGAGCCATCCTCTTTTCCAAGGATTTTGTTTGACTTGAATATGTTGTATGCATTAATGTAGATGATTTTTTCGAGACCTTGGGATACAAAGATTTAAATGGTTACAAATTACTATGGTTAGATTGGAATGGGTATTGTGAAGTTTATGTTTCAAAGTAAAATAATTGGATAGCCTAGTAACATGTCTCCATGCATATGCATTCCTTTGTGTCTAAATTTGAAATCTCAAGACTATATAACGATGGCCCGATGTACTTCAATTGAATAGATCAAGATGAATTAGTGTCATAATAACATTGAAGGATTCTTAACAACAACTTCTAGTACTATCGCCATAGTATTCCATGGATTGCATGCTTGCAATATGGAAGGGTCTCATTTTGTTAGTAGTATTGCTATTAAAAATTATTGTCAATTGTGTTATTTTTTAGATCTTAAAAGGATGACACCCATATGGAAGAAATGAGGTAAAATCCAGAATAGGGTATGGCAAGAATATTATGGGTAACATGTAACTTAATGTTCTTCTTTAGAAACAAAGAGTTAGTTCCACTATTTTGAGTATTTTTATTGATTTTTCTATCCATTGTGGTTCACACCAAGTTGTATTCTTAGACATAGTAAAAGATATTAATAGATTTTTTATGGGACATATTTTTTTTATCTTTGCCTACATGGTTTCATTTGAATAGATTCCATTAAACTCTATTTAATAGTTTATGATTCATTTTAATTAATATAAGAGATGTTTATGTTAGATATAATGTTTATCTTATGTGATGAGGTGTTGATAGATGAGAGATTCTTTCCTAGTTTGATGTGTGGTTGATATATTATCTCAACCTATCTCAATTATAATTAGAAAATGTTGGATCTGATAACAGTTCTCTCATATATATATATTGGAGATATCATTTGTACATACTATATTGCAATAGTTAACAGATTTATATTGTGTGTCACAATGGTTCTTCTCTCTCAATCTTTATTTTGGTATTAGAGCTAGACTGAGCATGGCTCCCGTGAGGGAAGTGCTCAGGACTATGAGAGGGAGAAACATTATTTTAGCTATGTGGAAGAAAGCTACCTGTTTTATGTTGTCACTATAGAAGTAAGAGTGTGGAGATCCAGTCGTTGCTTCTGGCACTTCTTCATAACAAACTACCACCCCCGAAATGTATCCTAAATAAGGAATGGATTAGAAGTTAATTAAAATGTAATTAGCGTAGTTAATTACTTAAGGGAATTCCTTCGGAAATCTTTTCCGACTGCATGCAAACCCATGTGATGTAAATTGGTGTGGTTAATGATTTTGCACGGGTAATGATGTGCAGTTAGGTAAAATTTTTGAATTTTTCATCTGCGGTAGTAACCATTAGCGGATTTTTTGACCCATTTCGATTTTACCCAGAACCTCCATTGGCGGATGTTCTGACCCATTTTGATTTTACCCAGAACCTCCATCAACAGTTTTTTTGACCCATTTCAATTTTACCTAGACCTCCATTAGCAGATTTTTTGACCCATTTCGATTTTATCCAGAACCTCTGATCAAACTAGGTCGTCTGCCATGCTTGACCTCACTCACAAGCCTTGTAAGATAACCCTGTGAACAAACTAGGTCCCTTCTTGAGAAAAACTAGCAAGATAATCCCGTGAGCCATAGGTTGGTGGATCCCCTACATAAAAAAGAATCACTGATCAAATCAGATCGGATGTGATTCTAGATCAAACCAATTCGGATTGCATGGAAATTTTTTGAACAAAGGGTATAATGTTTTTTTTTCCAGATATGGTTGTATTTCTGTTTGGGATTCGTTTAATGAAAGTAATTGCTGAAAATCCATCTTTTTCATTTATATATTTTTATAAGGATTTTATCATTTATTTTTTAATTTATGTTGTACAATTTCAGATCACATGGGATGCGATTCCAGATCAAACTAGATCAGATTGCATCGAAATGTTTTGACCAAAGACAATGTATGATGGTGCAGGATAAGTTTGCCACTATCATTTGTATTTCTATCTGAGATTCTTCATTTTTATAAGGTTTATAACATTCCTTTTCTAATTTCCATTGTACATTTTTTTTCTAACCAGTCTCGCTATAACAGTTATTTACCAGATACTATATATGCACAGTAATCAATTTTACCCCTAGTTCTTTGATGCAGAAATCTTATAGGACTTGGAAGATTTTATTTTGTTGTGTATGCAACGCCATAACCCTGGTTACAAGGAGAAAATAAATTAATGGTTCTTACCAAAGGTTAGTGTATCATTTATATTGTGCCTATAGAGCTAGATTGTTTTTTTCACTGTTTATTTCCAATTCAGAGATCCCCTGTGTAACTTGTGTGGACCCTTTGGGAATCTTGTCATGATTGCAGATTATAAATTTTCATCAATTTAATCATGTTCATTACAGACCCTAATCCATTGCGACATAAAGAACGAAATCCGTTACCTCTAGAAGTTGTGGAAGAAGCATTCTGAATACTTGCAGAAGAGGATGTTATATGAGAAAAACAAAGACAAATGAAGCAGTAATTATCTAAACAACGAAGGAAGTCATGACAATTATGTAAAATTGTTAAAATTGATTGTTGGAGTGATGATGAAATAGATTCTAGCGGTAATGATGCTTAGGTCCAGCTTAACAATATGCAAATACCTTATCAACTCCATTGTCGCTCATATATGAAGTGTGATAGGGGAAAAGCTCCAAACTTCGATACTGTTGCCCTTCTTAAAGAAGAAAGTCGTTTAGAAGAGATCATTCTATGCAAATTTATTGATGAGTCCCATACAGGAAATGCAGAGTTGACAAACTTGGATCCTTGTGAGAATGGTCCAATTCTTTACACTATTGGTACTAGTGGCACATGGACACATAGTATAGATGATGTTTTTCTCATTCTAATGGTGTATGCAGATGATAGTGGAAAAATTATGCTGCACCATCCTTCATTATCTGAAATAAAATCATTGTTATCTTCAAGGTCATATGAATATCGTTTCATTGCAGTCATCAAGCGATGGTTTTGTTGATGTAATTGTAACTTCAGAATGTATTCACTTGCATATATTATGTATTGTAACCCAATGTTTATTTCAAGAAGTGTTTGTAATGTAATTGAGTCATGTCATGCCTCGATGTTCCGATCAAGAGTTTATATAATGTAAACAAGTCATGTCAAGTCATTGTGGGTAACCCTCCTATTAATCAAGGGTTAAATTCCTCACAATTGTGGGGCCCTAGGGTTATTAGACTATCCTAGAGAAGTCGAACCTGGGTGAGTTATTATAAGTCGAGGCAATAGTCCCCACCATTGTGCTAAGGATAACCCTCCTTGTTGGTCGGAGGGACAAAGTCCTGACAAGTTGTGGGGCACTAGGGTTATTAGAATCTCCTAGAGATGTCGACTCTAGTAAGTAATTGTTAAGTGAGGCCAACATGTTGGAGTCAACATTAAGTGAACGAAAGAATATAAATATAGAGTGAGACTCTCTATTTAATACACTCACACTCACTCATTGGGGCGCATGAGTGAGAGAGAGAAGTTGCTAGGACAAGAGAGAGACTACTGCTGTCGGGAGATCATCTTTATGTTTTTAGGTTTTACTTTTGGTGTTGATTCTATCTCTGAGGAAGTTGTGGGGTTTTATCCTTTATGGTTTCCCCAAGGAAAATTCTTTGTGTCTATTGTCTCTTGCGTTTATTACTGTGCATGTTATTCTCTCAGTTAAAGATCCTAAGATCATAATGCTAGCTTGAATGATAAAAATATAACATGGTATCAGAGATAACCTGAGAAGAAGACATTGTGTAGCTACATAATCTAAGGCTTCTTAATTTTTGGGTCTCTCTCCACAATCCATCAGCAAAAGCATGCTAGGATGACTCTCCATTGAAGGGCATATCTTTCTATCCAACCGGAATTCGATTTCGGGCATTTTTAGTTTTTGGTGCAGGAAATTAGGGATTTCTACAAAAGAAGAATTTTTGAGTGAGCCCAGCATAGGATTTCTCTCCTCATAAAAATCAAATTTTACAGACCTGGGTCGAGATTTTTGGTCGGGTGTAACTCCAAGAAAGTTAAACCCTAGTTTGACCTTGAGCTGGAAAAACCCTAAATACTAAAAATGATATGTTTTGGTACATTCACTATATCTCGAGATTGGAGAAGGATCAGAAGATGAAACTTTCAGAGGCCGAAGATAAAATCCTGATTTACACTGTATCCAAAATTTAGCCTTAGATTAACTATATTCTAGGAGATATGATCCCTCCAACTTAGGGTTCCAGCCTCTTCGAGGATTCATCCCTAAACAGGACACCTGGTGAGAATTTCTATATCTCGAGCTACCAAGTTCCAAATGAAATTTATGAAGATGTTCCAGAAAGGGCACGAACTGTAATTTCTGTGGTAGAATATTTAGACCCCAAAGATGAAAAAATGACACATGGAAGTCCTTAAAACTTCGATATGCTGAATAGTACTGAAACAGGTCACCTTGGGAAAACGATCATAAGTCCCAATTGGTGAAACCAATTCTGATGAAACCTATGGTGTTGGAATAGGGACAGGTGAGGATACCTTAGTATGAAGTTTCAGACACATAGGAGCATTAATTTCATATATACCACAGAAATAGTATCATACATTTCTGCAGAAGAAATTGGTAAACTAGGGCTTCCTGTTCCAGGATTTTCCCTCCAATGTTTTCATAAAATGAGTACATTGGACAACTCACCTTGAAGAGGTTTATCTTTCTATCCACTTAGATCTGAAAGATTCCAAGTTTTGAAAATTAGGGATTCTTTGACAAACCCTAGATCAGCTAGCTCCAGAACCAGGACGGACACCTCAAATCGGTAAGTTCTAATCTTTTTCTATTTTCATTTGAGGTTCTCATTTCAAAGTGATCTATCACATCAGCTTAATGATAAGCTTGGTGAAGTTGACAACTTCCAAGCATGGAAGTATATGATCTCTCTGAAGAAAATGAATTGGACACCTACATGAGTAGAGAGGTTCCAGTTCCAGAGGGAGATGAGGATAAAATCCTTACACAAGAAGAACTTGGTCAAGGACAAGAAGATCATTGTTGATTCAATCATGGATCACCTTGTACCACAAGTGTCTTCTCTAAAGACACTGCAGATGTTTGATTCCTTGACCAAGCTATTTGAAGGGAAGAACATAAATCAGAATATGACTTTGAGAAAATAGTTGAAGAATGTGAAGATCCAGAATGCAGAGACCATACAGTCATACTTTACGAGGGTCTCTCAAATCAAAGAACAACTTGTAGCAGTAGATGAAGAAGTGGAAAATGCAGAAGTGGTGATAGCCACCTTGAATGGCCTCCCAGTATCATGGGATTCATTCATGCGAGGAATGTGTGCCATAAGGAAGTGATTACTTTCAGTAGACTCTGGGAAGAAGAAGAAGCTTGACTCATAATAATAGAAGAGAAGATGGGAGCAACTGAAGATCAAGCTCTTACCATCCAAATAAGATCCCTCAAGCAATGAGGAATATGAATAACTCAACTCTTGAAGAACCTCTTATCCATCTTAGCATTTGGATAAGAAACGATGCTATTATGAATGAAGAAGATGATGAAGACGAAGGCTCAAGAAGGAGTCTACCCACGAAACAAATAAATATAAGTATTCAATTGTCATTTCATGATATTGTTTTTTGTTATGCATTCGTTTATATTCAGTTGATGTATTATGCATGATAGAATGCTTGCATTAATGAAAATATACTACTAATATGCATGTAATGGGTAAGTAGCTCATGGTGCTATACAACTCTCCATTGCTACTTATCTAGAATGAAACCTCTTTGCTGACATATTGGATTAGTGCACAATCTCAATGTTGTCCTGGTAGAGATGGAAGGCATCTAGAAAGTTTTCGTGAGATATGGATGAATGTTGTATTGGCTAAAATAGTTGCATGATCATATATATATGCATAAGAGTTTTCCATTATGAATATTCCTGATGAAATGTTTCTAACCATACAAATGCATTTGACTTGTAGGAAAGATCGCATACATAATCGCCTATAAGCAAAGAAGGATGAGACTTATTCCGAAGAACAAGTGACGACAGTTCAAGATGAAGAATAATATGACGAATGCAGCAACATCATTGATACAAAACCTTCCAGCCATGAAGAAGTAACCAGTAAGAAAGGGAAGACTAGTTCAAGAAGAATGATGTTTAGGATGCAGTATCGATATGTGAAGGGAAGTTTGTAGTTCCATCATGCAGTAGATGGAAACATCGGGGGATACAAGGAAACATTCGTAGCATGAGGCTTCTCATGAAAAGAAGGCATAGAATACAAAGAGACATTTGTAGCCAGTGGGAGTTAAAACACATGACAGGAAGAATCATGTGTGAAAATGAAAGAGGGCCTTGTATGAGTTCAAACGACACCCATGTGATAACACATACATGATGAGCTTGATGAAGATATTAACCTTTGATACATGGTTGAAGATGAAAGCCTATAGAGGATGACAAGATCATAGATGGGTGCAAGAATGCTTTCAAAGATAGAGGATCTTGGTATCCAGTGACCCTAGATGGATACATAGAATATTAGTAGCAGAGGAAGCTACTTGTCATCCCAATATAGAATGTTTCAGTGCATAGAGTACAAAAGACAGAGGGAGTATGATGCTTTAGAGGGAGTGACTATAGAAGATCCTGAGGTTCGACATGGTACGAAAGAATGGATAGATTACTGATAACTCTAGGCTTTACTGAGAGTAAAGTAGATTCCAACCTTTGCTTCAAGATTGAATGCGGAAGACCAGTGATGCTCCTGTTATGTGTCGATGCACTATTTTCTAGGCATGGAGGTTTGGCAGAATGCGGATGGAATCTTCCTCAGACAAGGGAAGTATGCAGTAGAGATCCTGAATAGGTTCAGGATGATGGACTGCAAGGCCATGAACACACCTATGGCATCGAACCTGAAGCTATTGAGTGATGCTTCATCAGAAGCGGGTGATGCTACGATGTATCGTCAGATGATTGGGTTCTTGATGTACCTAACGAATACGAGACTAGATATTTTCTTTGCTATGAACACCTTGAGCCAGTTCCTAACAGATCTGAGACATGTTCACTTGATTGCTGCAAAGCATATTTTGAGGTACCTAAAGGGTACAGTTGATTATGGGCTCAAGTATGAGGTGAATCAAAAGATTAACCTGGAAGGTTATGTTGATTCAGATTGGGTAGGAAGTGCCATCGATAGGAAGAGCACTTCAGGGTGTTGCTTCAATATGGGATCAGGTGTGATCTTTTGGTTTAGCAGGAAGCAATCCTGTGTGGCACTTAGTACAGCTGAAGCAGAGTATGTCGCAACTTGTTCAGTTAGTTGTGAGGCAATATGGCCAAGGAAGCTATTGTCTGATTTATTTGATCTCCAGTTGGATGCTACTTGTATATATTGCGACAACCAGAGTTGTGCGAAGCTGTCAGAGAACCCGATGTTCCATGACAAGTCAAAGCACATCGAGATCAAATATCACTATATCAGGGATATGGTGTAGAGAGGAGCAGTGAATCTCTAGTATGTTGCGATGGACGAACGAATAGATGATGTGTTGACAAAGCTATTGGCTAGAGTGAAGTTTGAGTATTTCAAGGAGAATATTGGTGTTCTCTAGATCGAGGTTCCCTCCAAAGGGAAGTGATGATTCCGTGAGCCATTCTGACATGGTGAGAGGATTGGTTCCTTCCATGGTCAGATGTAAGGGTTGAGCCATTCTGTCATGATGAGAGGATTGGTTCCTCGCATGTTAGATATGAGTGCTGAGACATTTTGATGTGACTCTAGGATTGGTTCCTACATGATCAGATATAAGCGCTGAATTCCATTGTTGGAATGGAGGCACCTGGTCAGTTACTAGGAAAGCTCAGTCTCGGACTGAGGGCCATTCTGATTTGATTGTAGGATTGGTTCATACATGATTAGGTGTGAGTGTAGAGCCATTTTGAGGCGATTGTAGGATTGGTTCCTACAATGATCAGATGTAAGTGCAAAGCCCTTTCAGAATGGAGGATTGGTTCCTTGCATGGTCGAATGTAAGTTTTGAACCTTTCTAACATTGGTTGTCAGATGTAAGTGCTAAGCCTTCCTGACATTGGTTGTTAGATGTAAGTGCAGAGCCCTTTCGGCATGGAGGATTGGTTCCTCACATGGTTGAATGTAAGTGTTGAGCCTTTCTGACATTGGTTGTCAGATGTCGGAGTGCTGGGCCTTTCTGACTAAGTTGTGGGATGTGTTCCCACATGGCCAGATGTGAGTGTTGGGTGTGCTTTTCTGATATGATTATAGGATTGGTTCCTACATGATCAGATATAAGTGCTAGGTGGTCCATTCTAACTTAGGGTCATATATAAGTGCTGGAAAAGACCTACATGGAGGCTAGGCCTACAACCGGCATGAAAAAGGGTTGGCTCTGTAGAACTTCCTGTGACGAGAAGAATCAAGAGATAGCACCTATGATGATGATCCAGCAGAGATGTTCTAGATCTAGTGATGATGTCCCCGTGATGATCCGGATTGAGTGATGATCTAGATCCAGTGATGATGATCTAGATCAAGTGATGATCCAGATCCAATGATGAAGATAACTTGAAGATGAAGATGACTTGAAGATGAAGATGACAAGAACTAAATGATGATCCAAATGATATAGATAAGAAGACTTGTGCTGATAAATTGTGTCGAGAGAATACCTTCCTAGTTAAGAGGGAGCATTGATGTAATTGTAACTTCGGAATGTATTCACTTGTATATCTTATGTATTGTACCCCGATGTTTATTATGGGAAGTTTTTGTAATGTAATTGAGTCATGCCATGCCCCGATGTTCTGATCGAGAGTTTCTATAATGTAAACAAGTCATGTCAAGTCATTGTGGGTGACCCTCCTATTGATCAAGGGTTAATGTCCCTGCAGTTGTGGGACCCTAGGGTTATTAGACTATCCTAGAGAAGTTGACCCTAGGTGAGTTATTGTAAGTCGGGGTAATAGTCCCCACCATTGTGCTAATGATAACTCTCCTTGTTGGTTGGAGGGGCAAAGTCCCCACAAGTTGTTGGGCACTAGGGTTATTAGACTCTCCTAGAGATGTCGGCTCTAGTAAGTAATTGTTAAGTGAGGCCGACATGTTGGAGTGGACATTAAGTGAACAAAAGAATATAAATAGAGAGTGAGCCTCTCTATTTAATACACACTCACTCACTCATTGGGGCGCATGAGTGAGAGAGAAGTTGCTGGGACAAGAGAGAGACTACTGCTGTCGGGAGATCATCTTTATGTTTTCAGGTTTTACTTTTGGTGTTGATTCTATCTCTGAGGAAGTTGTGGGGTTTTCTCCTTTATGGTTTCCTCCTTTGTGTCTCTTGTCTCTTGTGTTTATTGTTGTGCATGCTATTCTCTCAGTTAAAGATCCTAAGATCATAATGCTAGATTTAATGATAAAAATATAACAGGTTTTACATGGGATCTAGGTCAGATGTGACTCCCTTATTGGGAGATGATTGTTTTATCAAGATTGGAAGAAAGAATTCCATTCAAATGAATGGGCGTCTTGTGCACAGCACAAATCCATTTTATTTTACCATAAAGTTAGGCATGTATGTCCATATTTATTATGAAAATTTGCCTGGTGTTTCTGAAGAAGAGTCATTGAAAATTCCATATCCTATTGAAGTGTTGAATTGTTTAGTAGATGTTTCTACTGGTGGAACATTCTGTTGGGTAATAATTTTTTAATGTGAATTGGATGTTATTGGTAGAGGCCACCATATTCCCCAAGGTGTGAATTTACATCCACATGAGGTGTTCTATACAAAACAAGGTGTTGAGGCCTAGAAAATCGCAGGTAACAACAGTTAGGAATTCTCCCCAATAAACGTTCCCAACTAGCCTGTTACTGTTTGGTTTGGGGAATCCATCTAGTTTACGGTCCAACTACCGTAGGTCAAGTAACAATTAAAATGTTTTACCGGTTACGGCCCGGTCCATCATGTATATTTTTAGTTTTTTGATGTTTAAGGTATGATGTGCAAGTGCCTAACTAAAAATGCAAACGATAGAGATAATGAGGAGGGTCACAATGTGATGTGCAGGTTCTTACCTCTCGTCTTACCTCTCTCGCATCTAAATCACAAACAGCAAGAAACTAACTATGACTAACCAACCTATCCCTAGGGATCAAAAATATCATTAATGGTGAGTAATGTAGCGTAGTGCATGCATAAAGAAAATCACAGATAGCTATTAATGTTTTAGAACACATGAACATCAATAGAAATATAAACAACAAGATAGCTTATTGTTAATTAAAACTTTCATTACTCAAAGTGGAAATTTCACAGAATAAAACAGAGTACATTCATAACATGAAAAGAAATTCAATGAGTTAGAACGATCTCAAAGTTAATGGAAATAAGCTGAAAATAAAATAGTTCACCTTCAACTGGTCCATAGCAAACATTTGAAACATTCCACAAAACTTTCTCCAATAGCAACATGTGACTATTTATTGTAAAATGAGATAATTCTTCTTACAATACTCTCTCAAAAATGGTCTGGGAAAAGTCCTCTACATCTAAAACTCTCCTATATTTATACAAAAACAAAACTCTTGGGATGCCCCTCAATGTCTTTTGAGCTTCCCCAACCTTTCATTTCCAAGATTTTGTCTCGTAGCATGTGCACATAATTAATACAATATATTACATTTTAAATAAAAAATTTCAAAACACTTTATGAAGAAGGGCCAGCCTGGTCGCTGATGTACTTCTTCCATGCATGAGAATCTGCTGCTATGCCTTCAAATCCAGAAGGCTCAAGAAATCTAATATTAATCTCATATTTAGCAGCCTAGTTTTTTACCCCCTCTATTCTGGCAGGACTTAGGGGCAGCTAATCTTCTAGTAGATGTATGCTTACTGCTGCATGTGCCACTGCAGTCTTCAAGATCCATTCATCTAGGTCCTTGACCTACTAGATTTCTTGCTCATCATCCTGATACCTGTTCTGTAGATGTTCTAGAAACACTTCATGTTCGTGTATCACATCCAATCTTTTCTCCGCAGAAGTCTGGCATCTATTTTATGTAGCAAGCACTCTCCTGCAATATTCAACACATGCTCCCTTTTTCTTCTTCACGGTTTTCTTGAACTCTTCTGCTACATTAATCGCAAATTATAATAAATCATAGTCCTTTTTTAAACTCTACTGATCCTTAACTTCTAACTCTGCAGGAGATTCCTTATTTGTTTCTTCCCAGACCATTCTTCCTATTAAATTCTCCAAAATTTCCTGAGATATGTCCAAAAAGTATGGAGTAGTGTCTAAAATTTCCTCTAGTCTGGTGTCTATCTATAAAATTTTACACCTTTCGTCCTCTATGCATATCTGTAATTGGTGAATCTTATTTCTTTGATTTAGAATGTGTTCTTTCAAAAGCTGAATGTCTGTTTTTTGTTCCATAGCATCTTTCAGTGATGTGGTCAATGAAGTGTTTTGCTCTTCTAAGGTTGCCACTTGTATTTGATATTGCTTCTCTTTTTCCTCTATGGTAGCCTTTTCCATTTCTAACTCAACAAATTTTCTTTGCAACCTATTCTTCTCTGCACTTAGATTCCCATATGATACCTGAAGATCCTCCCTTTCAGTTTTCAACATTTGATGTTCTAGTTGTAGCTTTTGTAATTTAGCTAAGCTATCATGAGCATTCTTTTCCATTTTCTCTGTGGATATTTCTAAACCATTCTTATCTGCTTGCAGAGTCTAGAATTTCATTCTTGAAGTCTTGACTTCATTCATCATGTCTTCATACTTCCTTTTCAGCTTTTGATCCTCGTCTCTTTATTTCTTTAAAGTTTCTTTCAATTTAGTTGCATTCTTTCGTGACTCCTCTAGATCGGCCATGAGTCTGTCCACGTTGTCTTCCGTCGCTAAGGTTAATGCTACCCCAGCTCTCGCTATCAACCGTGGATATTTATGTGTACCATGTACTTCTGTTTTATCTATTATCATCTTTCCCGGCTGTCCTCCAGTTTTGACCTTTTTCTCATTTCTTTTTATAATTCTTTTCTTCTCCTTATCACAAAAAATGGTACTAAAGTTAGGAACTTCCTCCCCTTCTGTAGGCATGAAAGGGATCAAATCTATCCCAGAAAATGAAGCTTGTCCTATTATGCTGCCAAAAGATATAATAGGCTCCGGGGGATCAGTATCAGATTGTCCTTGTTCTTGATCTATTTGATCCTACACTCCTTGTGTATCTACTTGCTCTGTAGTCTGCTGATCCTTTTGAGATCCTGTTAGTCTCAAACCTTCACTTTCTTCTTGCTTTTTCTTGATTTTAGCTTCTTCTTTTTTATTTCTCTTTTCCTCTTCCTTCCTTTTCTAATGTCTTAGCCTTTTCCGAAGTTTTGCCCTTTCCACCCATAGTAGTTATTTTTTGTTTGAACCTCTTCTTAAGGGTGGTTATGTTCTTTGCACTTTTGAATGTCGCCTTGTCCTTGTCCCAAAAATCAGTATATTCAAAATTAATCCCTGGTTCCTTGCAGTAGTCCGCTACTTTATTGCAGGATTCATTCCTGTGAAAATTCACTTCGCCAAAATGAAAATGCTCCAGCTCCCTAACAAAATATATCGCATGCTTTACTCTTGAAAACTTGTAGCTGCCAAGCAATAAGGGAACTGTAGGATATGTTGCCTTTTGTTGCTCAAACAGAAAATTGCCTACACCATCAATATACACCTGCCTAACTACCTCTTTGTGTAGTACATAGTCGGTGGCATACTTTGGTAATAGAGAAGGAGCTATGGAACCACTGTACATTCTTACATACAACCCATCCTTGGTCAAATAGTAATCACCAAACTCCTCGATGACTTTGAATGCTTCTTTAGACATGCAATTGTATTCAATGAAGAAAATGAGGGTATACAAGGGCATGATGAAGTGCTCGTAAATTTCCCTGTAATAGTTATGATATTTATGGGCCCATAACAATTTGTAGGTTGTGTACACTGGGGTTCTTTCCTTCTCCCAGTTACATCTCAAAGCTGGAAAATACTGAGTGCACAGTATACAGTCAATCAGGATAAATCTTAGTATAAAACTCTAATCTCTTTTGTGATACCCCTCCTAAGGCTGTTGATATGCATGCAGAGAGGCTGTTTGACACAATGTTTGACCAATTAAAGATGGTTCCTTAAGTAGCCACATAGAAAATAATTGGTATCCACCCTATCTTGGAGCTCTTCCCATGTGCTCTTCCAAAAATCCTATTTAACATCAATGCAATGAACCTGTAGGGAGTATAGAGAGTAGCGGTGTCATACTCTCTGGAAGGTCTAGTTCGGAAATTTTTCTTGGGTATCATCATTCTTTTTACTGTCTCCACTAGATCCATAGCTGTCTCTTTTAACCAGCTTTCTATCAAGTAAACCTGGGGTGAGGGTAGATGATAAGCCGTAGAAACATATGTAGGGCTATATGCAGCGTAGCCCTACTTAGCAGTATTCTCCAGAATCAATATGGTTAAATCTTCCCTAGGAATAATCCAACCTATCACTTCTGAACAAGGGAATAACTTGGGTCTCGTGGCTACTTTCATGAGAGCTGATTTATCAATGTTGGCATAGATGGTTAGCTCCTTAAAACCAGCATCAGGTACATTCTGGTTGGTAATCATCCTATAGATCTCTTCCAACTTGTAGTCTAGTTTGACCCCAGTGGAAGCTCTGGTATCTTCATATATATACTCTACTTTGGTGATGATCTCAACTTCAGGTTCTCCTTCAACCATAGGAGCTTTCTTCTTTTGTCTTTTTGACATGTTTTCATTATAACAATCACCCTGCCACAGTCAAAACTTGTTCTTAGACCCACTAAGCTATTAGCAAGTGTTTTAAACAATAAACAAGAAACTATATCAATTTTCTTACCTCCTCAATATGCATGCTGAAAAATAAGCTACACACAGTATTCAATGCATGAAAGAATTAACAAGGAAAAGGAAAAGTCACGCGGGATGCTTCCTAAAACTGCCTAAGCCCACTATCTATAAACTTCACAATGTTTAAAAATCCTTTATCTTAACTCGGGCCGCATCAAACTAATCTGATGTCAAATATAGGGATGAATCAAACTAATCCTACCACTTGTCTTCAAGACCAAACTCAAGAATATTAAACCCTACGTAGCGCTTGTCTTGGCGAAAAACCCTAAACCGACCAAAGATTAAAAATTCCTCCGTAGTCCCATGGGATAAGGTAAGTGTAATAAAAAAAGTGTAAAACCCCCCAGGTGACTATGGACAACCCAAGAAATGGGTGGTGCAGACCTCAAAACACTTGTCTGCACTGTGTCGTAATCTTTCACACTAGAGCAAAAACATCCATAACGGCTCAAACAATCACATAGACTCAAATTCTCCCACTAGAGAAAAATACAAATAGCTAAACTCTTCACCCTCAAAGTAAAACATGAATGAAAACCGTAAAGGCAAACATTATTTTATGCGGACAAACCTAACTCACGAAAAACCTAACCAAGGGAAAAACCTAACTGTTCCCAAATCGACCAATAAAAACCAAAACAGTAAGGCCATGGTTCACCTACTTGGAAAATGATAATGCAGTCGACGGGATGGAAAAACTTTCATGGGAGCAACACAAATGAATCAAGTTCAGACAACTGGGCTCGTGCGCATCGGTGCAAACGACAAGGACCAGTGCAACCGACAAGTCATAACAGATAAAACAATAAAATACAGGCCCTCATATATATAATCCTCGACGAAGTCATGGTGGTTAAAAACCCTATTGGCAATCATAACTTATGTCAATCGAAAGGATAGTTTGAAGGACAGCTGCAATAGCGGGCGCAAAACTAACTACGGACCCAGGATACTTTAACAGTATGGGTCATCAACATCACTAGACTCTAAGTGCGGAACCTCTAGACGGAGCTTTCTCCACAACACCGGTGCTATAAAGCACTACCATCGCGAATACACTTGTTTTAACGGGTGTCGAAGATCATAACACCTAAACTCTATAGATTCGGTGAGGAAAAGAACTAAATTTTGAAATTTTTCATCACTAGGTTCCTGCAACATCGAAAACGACAAGCACCAAGACTTCAACTCACTCTTGTAAAACATTCTCACAGTGATAAAAAATAATCGGAAATCCAAACCGCTAAGTGTTAAGCTCGAAAAAAATGAAGATGAAAAGGTAGGAAAATGAGATTTCGACGTATTGGAGAGGGATTCGGAAGTACTTCCAACAGGATTGATCATTTGGCTTCTGCAACGTCGGAAAGATAGTTGACTAGTTTTTCGTTACAGAAAATGAAAAAGATATGAACTTCAAGGTAGCTTTAGTGAAATAAAATACTCCTAGGCATCTAATAAAAGAAAATCAAAAGGAGGGTCCCTCAAATTTAGAAATTTAGGGAAAATAGTTGCCGCTAGAACAATTGGCGACTACCTGGTGAACACAGATCTCTAACCAATTTATTCTTTTATCAACAAACTATTTTGACAATACCAACATGCTGAATTCTTCAAGATATCTGGATTTCCCAAATCGGAAATGTATACACTATAGTCATTGATCATAGTCCAAGTTAGTAACAAGGGAGCCAAGATTTCAAAGTCTAGATAACTCTTTCAAGGCCAAGAATATGAGGTTCATTTTTACCTCTGCCTTTGAGAAGTTTCCAGGTTAGACACCACATGATTGTAACATATGGTAAACAAATATATCCGTTTGTTCCTCATTTCCATGCCATTTTGCACTTTTGGTGCTTTTGGACTTTTGTCCTCTTTTGAGTCCTCCTGCCTGCCTTCTTTCTAAAATTTTAATTCAGGCTCCTCTATCCATAGTGTCCTTTTGTGTGAGAGATATATTTAGTTTTCAGCTCACGGACGGAGAAGAACTTTGGCAATCTTATACGTACTAATATAGTTCAATACTTTGCTTTGATACATATTGCTTTTTCGAGGAGATTGTGACTCTTATTGGCCTTTTTGGCTTTCAATTCATGGCATGGAATTATTTAAATATAATATACTATTTACCTTGCTTCCTTTCCATGGGTCTTTTGCTGTCACCCCCTAAGACATTTTTTAATGTGAGATGAGTGGAGCCTTGAAATAGTTTTCTGGACCTTTTGATACTAAGTTATTTCACAAGGATTAAGCGGGAGTTCAATGTGTTCATGGCCATTTAGGAAAACTGCTAAACTTGAAGAAGTTCTTTCAAACATTAAATGAATTAATAGTACACAATCTTGTAATCAAAGATTTTAGTTAACCCAAAATTCTGATGAACTCCATGCAACCAAAAGTTGTGCTTCTCTATTAAGAAATACAATGAATCAAACCCTAACTAAACAAAACCAAAAACCCTAAAAATAAAACAAACCAAATGTTTATTTATGTACGAGACAACCAAAATAAAAGATCAAGAAAAATAAGGTTTGAGAACTAAACCATTTATTGGTAAGTTCTCTTCCCACCCCTGTAAGTCTTGCAACTTGTAAGTTGAGGGGCCAAGCTTTGCTGCAATTTGAAAAGGGTCTGCCCATAATTGCTGAAACTTAGTGTGCTTTCCCTTTTCGTCATGTGGGTGATCCCACTTAAGAACCAAATCTCCTCCTTCGAATTCTTTGTTCCCAGCTTTATGTTTATCAAACTAACGCTTCACTATTTCTGGTTGATGCTTAAATCTTTCTTTGGCTTTGGACCTAGACTCTTCCAACTTCAACAAATTATAGATTCTGATTTGTAGAATTTCATTATCGGTACTCCTAGATTCTTGAGCTATTATGGAAGATGACAACAGAATGTTGGGTGGAAGGATAGCTTCTTTTCCATAAATGAGAGTGTATGGTGACACACCTAAGGAATTCTTGGGTGTGACTCTATCAACCTAGATATCATTAGGTAACGCCAAATGCCAACCTCTTTGATTTTCGATTACGGTTTTCTTTAGAATCCTAATCAGATTTTTGTTTATGGATTATGCCAAACCATTTCCTTGTGGGTAATAGTTTGTAGAATAATGCAACTTGATTCCTCTTTCATTAGCAAATTTAGTTAATATAATAGAAGAAAAATAAGTAGCATTATAAAAAACCAAGGAAATTGGAACCCCAAACCTAGTCATAATGTGATTTTGTAAGAAATCCATGACTGCATCTTCGATTATTTTTCATAACAAAATAGACTCGACCCATCTGGTGAAGTAATTAGTTGTTGTCAGAATATACTTGTGCTTCAAGGAAGAATTTGGGTTTATTTCTCCAATAATATTGATTTCCCATTGTTCGAAACGGTTCTGATATAATTACTGGTTTTAACGGCCCTACTGCTTTAGCTTGTCTTCCAACACCTCTCTGACAAGCATCACATTTTCTAACATGAGGATGAGCATCCTTAAACAGTGTAGGCCAGTAATATCCAGCTCTGAGGATCTTATGTGTTGTTGTGTCCACGGAAAAATAACCTCCAGCAGGCCCATCATGCAATTCTGCTATGGCCTTTTTTGCATCTTTCTGTTTTAAGCACCTGATAAAAACTCCATCGTAGTTCTTTCTGAACAGTACTCCATCAATTATCTGATATGAAGCTGATTTCAAACGTAATGCTCTTCTTTGTTTGGGACTCCAATTCTCCGGTAAATATCCTTCTTGGAGGTAATGGACTAGGTCTCGGTACCAGGAATATGGAGTTGTAAACAAAGGACATACATCCACCATATGTAGCTCAGCTTCATTATCCCAGCTGTTTTCTTCATTGTTTTGACCTTCAGTCCTTAGTTTACACAATCCTTGCCCTTTTACTATGGATGATGGTTTGAACTTGAGATATTATTCTTCTAAATCCATCACCCAGTTGCCTCTTCTTTCTCCTAATTCCTTTTGTACAAAAAGAGATCGTACAGTGGGTGTGGAACTATTACTTTGGTGCGATTCCTAAGTATATATGGCCTCAATTGTTTTACTACTTTAAAAACTGCATAAGCTTGTTTATCAACTGTTGGATAATTCAATTTAGCTCCCTACAGACCAATGCTCATAAATGATATGGGGTACTCATCTCCCCGATCTTCCTTCTGTGTAAGCACAGCTGCTAATGAATAATCGGACGCAAAAGTGTACAGAATAAAATCCTTTTCAAAATTTGGACTTTTGAGTGATGGTGCATGAGCAACAGATGTTTTTATCTTACTGAATGCATTCTTCTCCACATCAGTCCATTTGAATTGTACACTCTGTTTAACCATTTGCTGCAAAGGTTTGACGATTTGAGCAAAGTATGGTACAAACCTTCGCACAAAATTTATTGTCCCCATAAATGATTGCATACCTTTTTTATTATGGGTTAAAGGGATCTGTTCTATGGATTTAATCCTTTCTAGTTCTATGGAGATCCCTTTCTTAGAAATAACATGACCCAGTAGCTTTCCTTCTGTGACTGCAAACACGCATTTCTTAGGATTTAGTGAAATACCATATTTTCAACAACGTTTGAAAATTTGTTTCAAATGAAATGCATGTTCCTCTCTCTTTTTCAAAAATATTGTGACATCATCTAGATAAACCACAACACTATGGCCAATCAGACCGTGGAAATCTATATCCATGGCCCTCTGAAAAGTAGCTCCAACATTAATAAGTCCAAAGGGCATTCTCCTATATGCAAAAGTTCCCCACTTGGTTCTGAACATGGTTTTAATCCTGTCTTCTTCAGATACTAATACTTGATTATAACCAGAGAATCCATCTTATAATGAAAATAATTCAAAACCTGAAACCATTTGTAGTATTTGTTCCATGGGTGGGACTGGATAGTTATGTTTATTTGATGCTCGATTAAGATTTCTGAAATTTACACAGAGCCTGATTTCTCCTGAATTTTTCCGCACTGGCACCAAATTAGAAACCCATTCTGAATGTCTGACTTTAAATATGATTTTAGCATCCAACAATTTTTTTACTTCACTTTGAATTAAAGGTTCCAGCTTAGGATGCATCTTCCTCAAAGGCTGTTGGTAAGGATTGATTCCACCTTTAATTGGGATGACATGTTGTATAATCTCGGTGCCATAAGTTTTAAGCTCTTTATAGGTCCAAGCAAACACATCTTTGTATTGTTTGAAAATAATGATGAACTTACTTCTTTCGCCCGGAGAACAACACTTTCCCAAATTTACATATTTGGGTTCAGCTTCAGTCCCCAAATTTATTAGCTCGAATTGTAAGGACGAGCTATGAGTCTTGACATTCGCTGGATTTCTGAATTTGTTATCTAAATCAAACATTCATTCCAAGGTCCTGAATCCTTTAGGAATAAATTTCCCGAACTTTAATTCTGCCTCATGTTCTTCATCATCTATTATTGCTCCTTTGAAAGTATCATCATTCATCAAACACTCCAAATTTTTTTGATCATCGTCAAAAACCCGTAGATTTGTGATCATATATGGAACAGAAGGCCGAAAAAGTAATTCAATAGAGCATCTATTATTTGAAGGTACTAACCTTGTAGCTGAGGTAGCAAGTAAATCAGCTGCTGCATTCTTTAATCTAGGAATGGACACAATATTGAATGTATGAAAAATTATAAGCAAATCCCAAACTTCATTTTGGTAAGCTTTCAAATGTGGTGAAATACAGTGTATCGTGTTCCGAATTTGCTTAACAATGATTTCAGAATCTCCATATACTTTCATATTTTTTACTTTTAGTTCTATTGCTTTTTTAAGTTCCTGAACTAGTGCTTCGTATTCGGTTGTGTTATTTATGCATTCGAATTCTAATCTACAAGAAAGAAAATGTTTATTTTTTCTTGGATCAATCAAGACACGGGAAGCCCCTAATCCTTCCAATGTTTTAGAACCATCAAAATAAAGACTCCAAAAACTGTCCCTAATCCTTCTAATGTTTTAGAACTATCAAAATAAAGAGTCCAAAAACTATCTACCTGTTGAGGCCTGGAAAATTGTAGGCAACAATAGCAAGGGATTCTCCCCAGTCAACGTTCCCAACTAGCCCGTGACTGTTTGGTGTGGGGAATCTGTCCGGTCTGCGGTCCGGCTACTGTAGGTCAAGTAGCAAAAATAAAAGGTTTTACCGGTTGTGGCCCAATCCACTGTATATATTTTTGTATTTTGACTTAAAGGATGATATGCAAGTGCCTACTTAACATGTAGAGTGATAAAGAATGCAAGGAGTATTCACAATGTGATGCACAGGTTCTTAAGTCTCGTCTTAAACTCTCGAGCATCTAAATCGCACACACAGCAAGAAAATAAATCTAACTACCTACCTATCCACAGGGAGCAATATAGTAACTTATAAATGAGTAACGTATATTGTGCATGCATTACAAGAGAAATTACAGATAGTCGATATTTCTTCCAAAAACACATGAACAATTAAAGATATTTAAACAACCAGATAGCTAATCACTTAAGAATAGCATTCATTATTCATGGTGGCATTTTCATAAAATAAACCAAAAATCATTCAAACAAGAACATAGGTCCTGAAATTCATAACGATCTCACATATAGTGGACAAAAGATGAAAACGAAATAGTTCCTCTTCAACAAATCCATAGCATAACATTTGAATGTTCCACCGTACTTTCTCCAACAGGCAAACTGTAATTCCTTATTGCAAAAGGAAGTAGTTCTTCTTACAATATCTCTTTACTAATCTAATTGGGAAAAAGTCCTTTTCTCATCTAAATAATCTATATTTATACAAAAGAACAAGACTGTTGGGATGCCCACGGATGACTCCCGGGCTTCGCCAACTCTTCGCCTCCCAAAATTTCACTTTCACTAAGCGTTTACAAAATTTACAAGATATTATAAAGGTGGAATAATGTTCATGAGTAGGGCCCCGCCTAGCTATTTAAAAATTTCTTCCAAGCCGCACGCCGATGCCTCTAAAGCAATACTTTCAAACTCAGAAGATTCCAAGAATCGAATATTTATTTTGAATTTTTCAGCTTGGTTTCTAATGGCTTCTATCCTGGTTGTACTCAGGCGAAGCTGGTCTTCTAACACCTATGTACTAATCACAGAATGATCTACCTCGTTCCTTAGGATCTGTTCATCTAAAGCCTTAATGTGTTGTATTCTTTGCTTATCCTCATGATACCTTCTTTGTAAAATTTCCAAAAACATGCTGTGTTCTGGAAAAGCATCCATTCTTTGCTCAGCCTCTATCTGGCATCGATTATAGGTAATTAGCAACCTCCTGAAGAATTCTGTGCATGCTCCTCTTGTCTTTTTAACAACCTTCTTAAACTCTTCGGCCATGTTGATGGCAAACTCCAACAAATCGTAGTCCTTCTTGAGAACCTGTTGATCTTTCGAGGGTAACTCCGTAGGAGTTTCTTCATTAGTTTGTAACCTTGCCATCCTTCCTATCAGGACTTCCAGGATATCCTGAGATCGGTCAATAAAATAAGAAGAGGTTTCTAGAATCTCTTCTAGTCGATTGTACACCTACAATACCTTACACCGCTCTTCCTCAATGGCCATCTGTAGCTGGTACATTTTGCTCCTCTGTGCCAAGAAATGCTCCTTGAAAGTTTGAAGACTAACTTGTTGTTCTTCGGCTTCCTCTAAAGCTACTGTCAACAAGGTAGCTTGTTCTTTAAGTTTTTCCTCCTGTTCTTGAGATTGCCTCTCATTTGCTTCCAAGGTAGTCTTCTGCAATTCTAGATCCTTTATCCTACCTAGTAGCTGCTCCCTCTCTGCCCTCAACTCTTAATATTCTTGTTGTACTTTCTCCAGACACTCTTGGGTGGTCTCCATAGATATTTTCTCTATCTGGAGGACATGCAGTTCAGCTTTTGAAGACTTGATTTCCTCTTGCATGTCTTCAAACGTTCTCTTTAACTTATTTTTTTCTTCTCTTTCCTTTCTCAAGGTATCTTTGAGTTGAGAAGAAGACTTATTTGACTGATCTAGATCTGTCATTATTTTATCTACATTGTCCTCTGAAGCACGGATCAATGCAACCGCCACCCTGATAGTTAAACCTGGGGTCTCTGTCTGTTCCGTATACAATGGTTGTATCATTTATCATCTTACCAGACAGGCCCCTTGTTTCAACCTTCCTCTCAGTTCTTTTTACTATCCTTTTCTTTTCTTTATCATAAAATATAGTATTAAAATATGGTACCTCTTCCCCTTTCTTCTGTTCAAAGGGGATCAGCCTAAGGGTGGGGACCATAGACTATCCTGGTGTGCTGGCAGCGGGTACTTCAGGATCTTGGATGTCGGGGTTTTCCAAGTCCTGGGCCTGACTGTCTGCTGCATCAGAAGCTGATTGTTCGATCACTGTTTGTGTCAGCTTTATCTTCTCTGCCTCCTGCTTCTTTAGCTCCTCATCTAATTTCCTTTTTCTTTCTTCTTCTTCGATCTTGGCAGCTTCTTTTGCCTTCTTGGCTGCCTCTTGTGCAGCTCTTATTTTATCCTCCTCTTATCCCTTTAGCCATCCTTCGGCTTCTTGGGCTAATCTCTGAGCTTCTTCATTTCTTTTCCTAGTTTCTTCCTCCTCGGCCTCTGCCTGCTCGTCCTGCCCCTTTCCACCTTTGGTGGTGATCTTCTTTTTAAACCTTTTCCTTAAGGCCATCATGTTTAGTGCACTGCAGAAAATGGACTCCTCTCTATCCCAGTGGCTAGTGTATTCAAAATGGACATTAGCCTCTTTGCATTGTTATGCAACCTTGTTACGGGAGTCATTCCTGTGGAAGGGAATTTCCCCAAAATGGAACTTCTCCAATTCCTCCACGAATTCATCGACCTTCTTTACTCTAGTAAATTTGTAACTCCCCAATCTGAAAGGAAAAGGAGGGTATGCAGCCTTCTTATGTTCAAATAAAAAACTTCCTATGCCATCTAGGAAGATTTGCCTAACTGCCTCTTTGTGAATTATGTAGTCTATGGCATACTTCGGCAGTAGTGAGGGTGCTCTAGAGCCTCCAAACATTTGGAAGTATAGCCCATCCTCTGTCAAATAATAATCAGCATACTCTTCAATCACTTGCAATGCCTCCTTCAACATGCAGTCACATTCTTTTAAGAAAATCAGGGTATACAATGGCATAATGAAATGTTCACACACCTCCCTGTAGCGACTGTGGTATTTGTGGGCCCACAGTGGCTTGTATGCTGAGTAAATTGGTGATATTTCCTGGTCCCAGATGCATCTCAGGTTGGGGAAGGTTTGATTGCATAGTATGAAATCAATCAATATGTAGCTCATGTATCACTCTGATTTCTTTTAGGACACCCCTCCTAGTGCTGATGCCATGCAGGCCGAGAGGATATTGGACACAATGTTGGCCCAATTGAAAACGGTCCCCTGTGTTGCAACAAAAAAAATTATCAGCACCCACTCCAATTTGAAGCTTTTGCCGTGGGCTCTCCCAAAAATCCTATTAAGCATCAAGGAAATGAACCTGTAAGGGGTTCTTAGGCTTGCGGTGTCATATTCTCCGGTTGGCCTGGTTCTAAAGCTTTTTCCAGGCATGAGCATCCTCTTGAGTGTCTCAACGAGGTCCATCCTGATGCTTTTCAGCTAGTCTTCAGTTAGATATGTTTATGCTTCTGGCAAGTGGTAGGCCAGGGCTACATATCTAGGGCTATAGGCAGCATAACCCTGTTTATCAACATTCTCCAGCATCATGGTGGTCACATCTACCCTGGGCAGAATCCACCCAATTACTTTAGAGCATGGAAAGAGTTCAGGTCTCGTAGCGATTTTCATTAATGAGGATATTTCTATGTTGACATAGATATTTTCTTCCTCAAACCCAATGTCAGGCACCTCTCGGCGCGTAATCAATCTGTAGATTTCTCCCCACTAATATTCTGGCTCTACACCAATTATACATTTGGTGTCTTCGTAAATGTATTCAACTCTGGTGATGACTTCGACATCGGGTTCTTCTTTGACTGCAGGAACCTTCTTCTTTTGACACTTAGACATCTTAAGTTCCGAGGAATTTCCCTTTCATGTAGAGAAAGGCATTTTAGGTTCTGCTAGGTTGTTTTCGGACAACTTTTAAAGATTAAGACAACAATATAAAGGTTTTACCTCATCTGCATTAAACATGACTGCAATTAATAAAAAATGAGCAAACTTCATTCAACAAATGCTCCTGCCCGAAAAACTGGAACCAACTTAGTCCAACAAAGTTTGAGTGTGGGAAAACAAGGTCTATGTCACAAATGAAACAATCTCGGGCTCTCCATTGGCGCCATGACCACTACGTTACGTGGAACACCTGAGGCAGTTAATTTAGAAACTCAAAGGGGATGCTTCAGGAGATAGCACTGTACATGCTCATTCTATGGTCCATCTTAGACTGGGTAATGCAATACTACCCCAAACCGGTTTGGGTTCGAATTTGACTATGAACCGGGTCGCTCTAAACAGCAAACCGAAAACAACACCGAGGTCTTGGTTTGCAAGATGGGGGTGATCGGACCGGTGGAAAAAAATCCGACATTCCCCAGGGAAGCCATGAAAACCTTCCCCAAATGGCCAAACACAAAATGGGGCAAACTGGTGCAGACAGTGTAACGGTCGTCTGCACGGTTTCCCCAACCATCGAGTGCAGGGTAAAGACCATAACAGCCACAGAAGAAAACACTCCGTAGACTACAAAGAACTCCCTTACTAATAGTCCCACCGCTCACCTCAGCATATATACATGTCACGACGGGAAACTAAGTAGAAACCCTAACCACAAAAACAAGAAAATAACTCGTCCGAACGGAACAGAAAGGGAAAACGAGTACAAGGGCCTACCTGGTACTGCTGCGCGACTGGTGGAAGAAAAATCGTTGAGCTTCCACAGCGGATCCACCTAGGATGAGGGTACCGACATCGAGAAACCGGGTTTTCTCGAATGAAAATGACAGCGCAGATACAGTCCAAAAATAACAATAAAATAATAAACTACTCGACCCACTATATATATACACCCGGTTAACTATACTCGACGGGAAAAAGGTCAACGGGTGGAAAAAGAAAGGGATAGGCGGCCATATCAACATTTCCTCCACAACGTCGGATGATGACACCGTTGGGAGAACCACCGAGGCGATGGCAGTGAAACAAAACGATACCGGCATCGGAACTCACAAGATTAAAACATCGGAGCGATAGGAGGATGAAGAGCCGCAACGGCGGAAACACAAAAGACATCAAGTTCCACAAACTGGAAAAATTAGAGAAAAAACCAACATAACTTTAACCAAGAAACATCGATTCCATGGAAAATAAAATCAAACCATGCCGGAAAGACAACGCTTTTCAAAGCCAAAACAGCAGACGCCGAAAACTCAAGAATCAATGAAACAAAACGGTGAGGTCGAAAAAGTTAATGTAATGCGCTATCCATAACTGCAGAAAACATAGAGACAATATGTCCCAACGGGATTCCAACCGATAGCCGATTGAGACAAATAAGTGAATAAAGGCATCGAAGAAAACAATCGGACCTGGTTTCTTATTACTTCTCCGCAACGGCGGGCGCGCAGGTGACTAAAATTCTTGACTTAAACATCCAAAAACGCTTCTGATGGCAAGGTAAAACTCAAACAAATAATAAAACATTGCTGGCATAAAAATAGTTTTTCTGCAGAACATCAATCAAACTCAAAAGTCAAGCCAAAATGAGTTAAAGGAGGGTCAAGAATTTTTTTTGAATTTTGGGAAAATGTTGCAGCTGCAACACTACCTCTACTGAAATTGAATTATAGACTACATCTGAAACTAGATCTACTTTATTACAGTCAATGTCATCAGTCCATGAAAATCAAGGAGATCGGGCTGGGTATCAGGTATACTACTAGCTTCTTCAACTTGGTAATTTCCCAGTTCTAATTCAATGAAATAATTTCCCAATATAGAGTTCACTGGTTCATTTTTTCCTTCTAACTAAGTAACATTGTATTTCATTTGAGGCTCTCTTAATACTTTTACCTGATTTGGACTTCCCTTATGAGGAAACCATAGATGTGACCAATTTGATGCAAAGTATCTGTCTAGCCTTGCCGACCAATCTCGACTCAAAACCAGTCCATAAGCATCTGGTATGTCTGCTACTATAATGTCGATGTACTGACATACCCTCTCATCTACGGATAAGTGAATTAAAACATCTTCCATTTATCCTATTACTTTTACATCTGTCCTGTCTAATTGAAGAACTTGCCAAGTAGATGGTTTAGGTTGACCATTGATTTTCTTGTAGATTGAAAGTGGCATTAAAGCTAACTGATGCTCCTGAGTTTACTAAACAGTTGTGCACATTATAGTTGAAAATTTCAAAATTTAGGAGAAATGTTGGAGTTTCATACTTAGACTTCCCTCCTAAAATTGCCTCACCAAATTCTTCCTCAGGTTGGTTGTCACTGGGAGGCTCCTCCTCTGGTATCTCAAGTGCTTTTAAAAGTTTCTCTTTTGCTGAGGTAAATTACACATTTCAAACAATGAGATATTTGCTTTAGATTTTTTAATGTCTTCCACAATATCATATCCCATCTCAGGTTCTTTGAGATTCTTCTTGACATTATCAATCTTAACTTCAATAGGTTTAAGAGGTGTGCTGATTTTCTTTGGATCTTGACTTAAAATAGAAAATTCAGGTATTTTAATAGCTGTAGTGTTTTTCTATATCTTCTTCACGTTTTCTTGAAATTTCTTAATCTAAGAAGTATTGACTTATCTTCTTTTAACAGACTCTGACTTCTTGTTGTTACATTGGTTTCTGGTGTTTCCCCTTGTATCAGAAAATCTTCTTCTTCTGTATCAAACATAGAGACACAGTCCCATAAAACTAAAGTATCTTCCTCTTGTTTTTCTGTAGGTTCATTATCCTTTTCTTCCTCTTTACCAGTTTCTGTCAGTTTGGAGTCCAATAATTGATTCATTACTAACATCATAGAATTAATCCATTGTGGGCAATTCTTCTCAGAATGAGGTTGCTGATGAAAAGTACAAAAATTATCCATGCCTACATCTGTTAAATTCATTGCCACAAGACTGTGTGGAGGAGGTTTAGGTTGACTGTTTTCTTCCCTTTTCTTATAATAAGGCTTATATGGTTTGTGAGCCTCCTTTTCCTTTTCTAAATCTATCACTCTGTTGGATAACTTCTACATCATCTTCACCATCCCTTCAAAATCCTGTGATCTCTCATCCTTAGGTTTAGTCAGTAATAAAAGTTTCTTGTTTCCAAAAGTCTTTTCTTCTGACTGCATAGGGTAATTTTCTATACTCTCCATCTCAGCCTCTACCTTCTCATCTTCTTCATAGGTTTCTGCTAATGTATGTCTAATTGATCTCTTGGAAAACATGGCTAGATTAGGCGCAAGGGCTGAGGTATAGTATTCAATTAGATCATTTTCAGATGGCTTATCAGCTACAGTGAAATTGTTTAGGTAAGCAGCAAATCTTTGAGTGAAATTATGCACTCTTTCTTTCCTTTCTTTCTTTAGAACACATAACCCTTTCATTAAAGTTGCATGATTTTTATGCACTACATATTTACTTCTAAACATTCTCTCAAAGGTGTTCCGATCTATTATTGAATTTGCAGGAAGGGAAAAATACCATGAGGCTGCTTTTCCTTTCCGGGTGTGGGGAAACAATCTACATACCACATCTTCATGCTCCCCAGCTCGTATTCCTTCTACAACTAAGTAAAAACTCTTTAAATGATTATCTACCATAACTCCTTCACTTGGTTCAAACTTAGGTAACATCTTATCAAAAGCTTGAGGCAAATCATGGAAGGGAGGTGTCAAATTTAAAGGCGACCTAGCCCTCCAAGCAGGTTGTGGAGGTCATTGGTTTGCATTTACATTAGCCATGATTATGAGTGGAGTATGAGGTTGTGACTAAACAAGGGGTCTGGAAAGGTGAACAGTAAGGTGAATCCGAATCCAATTGATTTAAAGGTTGGTCAACTTCTTGTAAGGCTTCTTCTACTAGTTCTTCAAGATCTTCTACCAACACCGAGTCTTCTAATTGAGGGCGATCTTTCTTCTGATACTCTCTTCTAGGTACGACAGAAATAATAGGTAATCCTCCAATCTTTTTTCGCATATGCCCTGGTAATTCCTCTTAAATCATTAACCACTTCGTTATCGACGGGATACAAATACCTTGTATCTTTATTTTCAGGAGTGGGTTTGTGAAGTAAACTACTTTCAAAACTATCACCGGTGGAGTGATTTCAAGGAAGCGAACTTCCTCGGCCAGCCATTGACTGGTGGCCCTCCTTCTAGCACCAAAAACTGTTGAGGCCTAAAAAATCACAGGTAACAACAGTTAGAGATTCTCCCCAATAAACATTACCAACTATCCCGTTACTGTTTGGTATGGGTAATCCGTCTGGTTTACAGTTCGGCTACCGTAGGTCAAGTAACAATTAAAATGTTTTACCAGTTACGGCCCGGTCCACCGTGTATATTTTTAGTTTTTTGACGTTTAAGGTATGATGTGCAAGTGCCTAACTAAAAATTAAAATGATAGAGATAATGAGGAGGGTCACAACGTGATGCATAGGTTCTTACCTCTCTCGCATCTAAATCACAAATGGCAAGAAACTTACTATGGCTAACCAACCTATCCCTAGGGAGAAAAACTATCATTAATGGTGAGTAATGTACCATAGTGCATGCATAAAGAAAATCATTGATAGCTGCTAATGTTTCAAAACACATGAACATCAATAGAAATATAAAAAACAAGATAGCTTATTGTTAATTAAAACCTTCATTACTCAAAGTGGAAATTTCACAGAATAAACCAAAGTACATTCATAACATGAAAATAAATTCAATGAGTTAGAATAATCTCACAATTAATGGAAATAAGTTGAA
Source organism: Pseudotsuga menziesii (assembly GCA_001517045.1). Classification (NCBI taxonomy): domain Eukaryota; kingdom Viridiplantae; phylum Streptophyta; class Pinopsida; order Pinales; family Pinaceae; genus Pseudotsuga; species Pseudotsuga menziesii. The sequence continues at coordinate 144,026 of LPNX011025753.1, read as the reverse complement.
AATGAAATAGTTCACATTCAACTGGTCCATAGTAAACATTTGAAACATTCCACAAAACTTTCTCCAGCAGAAACATGTGACTCTTTATTGTAAAAGGAAATAGTTCTTCTTACAATACTCTCTCAAAAATGGTCTGGGAAAAGTCCTCTACATCTAAAAATCTCCTATATTTATACAAAAACAAAACTCTTGGGCTGCCCCTCAATGTCTTTTGAGCTTCCCAACCTTTCATTTCCAAAATTTTGTCTTGTGTCATGTGCACATAATTAATACAAAATATTACATTTTAAATCAAAATTTTCAAAACATTTTATGAAGAAGGGCTAGCCTGGTCACTGATGTACTTCTTCCATGCATGAGTATCCATTGCTATGCCTTCAAATCCAGAAGGATCAATAAATCTAATATTAATCTCATATTTAGCAGCCTGGTTTTTCACCCCCTCTATCCTGGCAGGACTCAAGCGCAATTGGTCTTCTAGTAGATGTATGCTTACTGCTACATGTGCCACTGCATTCTTCAATATCGGTTCATCTAGGTCCTTGACCTACTATATTTCTTGCTCATCTTCCTGATACTTTTTCTGTAGATGTTATAGAAACACTTCATGTTCCGGTATCACATCCAATCTTTTCTCTGCAGAAGTCTGGCATCTATTGTATGTAGCAAGCACTCTCCTGCAATATTCAGCACATGCTCCCTTTGTCTTCTTCATGGTTTTATTGAACTCTTCTGCTACATTAATCGCAAATTCCAATAAATCATACTCTTGTTTTAAACTCTGCTGATCCTTAACTGCTAACTCCGCAGGAGATTCCTTATTTGTTTCTTCCCAGGCCATTCTTCCTATTAGAACCTCCAAAATATCCCGAGATCTGTCCAAAAAGTATGAAGTAGTGTCTAAAATTTCCTCTAGTCTGGTTTCTATCTATAAAATTTTACACCTTTCGTCCTCTATGCATATCTGTACTTGGTGAATCTTCTTTCTTTGATTTAGAACGTGTTCTTTCAAAGGCTGAATGTCTGTTTTCTGTTCCATAGCATCTTTCAGTGATGCGGTCAATGAAGTGTTTTTCTCTTCTAAGGTTGCCCTTGTATTTGATATTGCTTCTCTTTTTCCTCTGTGGTAGCCTTTTCCATTTCTATCTCAACAAATTCGCTTTGCAACCTGTTCTTCTCTGCACTTAGATTCCCATATGATACCTGAAGATCCTCCCTTTCAGTTTTCAACATTTGATGTTCTAGCTGTAGCTTTTGTAATTCAGCTAAGCTATCCTGAGCATTATTTTTTGTTTTCTCTACGGATATTTCTAAAGCATTCTTATCCACTTGTAGAGTCTGGAATTCCATTCTTGAAGTCTTGACTTCATTCATCATGTCTTCATACTTCCTTTTCAGCTTTTGACCCTCGTCTCTTTCTTTCTTTAAAGTTTCTTTCAATTTAGTTGCATTCTTTCGTGACTCCTCTAGATCGGTCATGAGTCTGTCCACATTGTCTTTCGTTGCTAAGGTTAATGCTACCCTAACTCTTGCTATCAACCATGGATATTTATGTGTACCATGTATTACTGTTTTATCGGTTACCATCTTTCCCGACTGTCGTCCAGTTTCAACCCTTTTCTCAGTTCTTTTTACAATTCTTTTCTTCTCCTTATCATAAAAAGTACTAAAGTTAGGAACTTCCTCCCGTTCTGTAGGCACGAAAGGGATCAAATCTATCCCAGAAAATGAAGCTTGTCCTAGTATGCTGCAAGAAGATGCAGTGGGCTCCGGGGGATCATGATCAGATTGTCCTTGTTCTTGATCTATTTGATCTTGCACTCCTTGTGTATCTACTTGCTTTGTAGTTTGTTGATCCTTTTGAGATCCTGTTAGTCTCAAACCTTCCCTTTCTTCTTTCTTTTTCTTGATTTCAGCTTCTTCTTTTTTCTTTCGCTCTTATTCTTCCTTCCTTTTCCAATGTCTTAGCCTTTTCTGAAGTTTTTCCCTTTCCACCCATAGTATTTATTTTTTGTTTGAACCTCTTCTTAAGAAAGGTTATGTTCTTTGCACTTCTGAATGTTTCCTCGTGCTTGTCCCAAAAATCAATATAGTCAAAATTAATCCCTGCTTCCTTGTAGTAGTTCACTACTTTATTACGAGAGTCATTCATGTGAAAATTCATATCACCAAAATGAAAATGCTACAGCTCCTTAACAAAATATGGCGCCTGCTTTACTCTTGAAAACTTGTAGCTTCCAAGCAGGAAATGAACTGCAAGATATGTTGCCTTTTTATCCTCAAATAGAAAATTGCCTACACCATCAAGATACACCCACCTAACTGCCTCTTTGTGTAGTACATAGTCAGTGGCATACTTTGGTAATAGGGAAGGAGCTCTGGAACCACCGTACATTCTTACATACAACCCATCCTCGGTTAAATAGTAATCTCCAAAATCCTTGATGAATTTGAATGCTTCTTCAGAAATGCAATTGCATTCAGTCAAGAAAATGAGGGTATACAAGGGCATGATGAAGTGCTCGCAAATTTCCCTGTAATAGTTATGATACTTATGGGCCCATAACAATTTGTAGGTTGTGTACACTGGGGTTCTGTCCTTCTCCCAGTTACATCTTAAAGCTGGAAAAGACTGAGTGCATAGTATACAGTCAATCATGATAGATCTCATATAAAAATCTAATATCTTTTGTGATACCCCTCCTAAGGCTACTGATATGCACGCAAAGAGGCTGTTTGACACAATGTTTGAACAATTAAAGATGGTTCCTTAAGTAGCCACATAGAAAATAATTGGTATCCACCCTATCTTGAATCTCTTCCCGTGTGCTTTGCCAAAAATCCTATTTAACATCAATGCAATGAACCTGTAGGGAGTACGGAGAGTAGAGGTGTCATACTCTCCGGAAGGTCTAGTTCGGAAATTTTTCCCGGGTATCATCATTCTTTTTACTATCTCCACTAGATCCATAGCTGTCTCTTTTGACCAGCTTTCTATCAAGTAAACCTGGGGTGAGGGCAGATGATAATCCATAGAAACATATGCAGGGCTATATGCAACATAGCCCTGCTTATATGTATTCTCCATAATCATTATGGTTACATCTTCCCTAGGCAGAATCCAACCTATCACTTCTGAACAAGGGAATAACTCGTGTCTCGTGGCTACTTTCATGAGAGTTGATTTCTCAATGTTGGCATAGATGGTTAGCTCCTCAAAACCGACATCAGGTACATTCTGGTTGGAAATCATCCTATATATCTCTTCCCACTTGTAGTCTAGTTCGACCCCAGTGGAAGCTTTGGTATCTTCACATATATACTCTACTTTGGTGATGATCTCAACTTCAGGCTCTCCTTCAACCATAGGAGCTTTCTTCTTTTGTCTTTTCAACATGTTTTCATTATAACAATCACCCTGTCACAATAAAAACTTGTTCTTAGACCCACTGAGCTATTAGCAAGTGTTTTAAACATTGAACAAGAAACTATATCAATTTGTTTACCTCCTCAATATGCATGCTGAAAAACAAGCTACACACAGTATTTAATGCATGAAAGAATTAACAAGGCAAAGGAAAAGTCCTATGGGCTGCTTCCTAAAACTGCCTAATCCCACTGTCTATAAACTTCACAACGTCGAAAAATCCTTTATCTTAACCTGGGCTGCATCGAACTAATCCGATGTCAAATATAGGGATGAATCAAACTAATCCTACCGCTTGTTGTCAAGACCAAACTCAAGAATATTAAACCCTATGCAGTGCTCATCCTGGTGAAAAACCCTAAACCGACCAAAGATTAAAAAATCCTCTGCAGTCCCACGGGATAAGGTAAGTGCAAGAAAAAAGGTTTGAAACCCCTGGGAGGCTACAGACAACCCAAGAAACAGGTCGTGCAGACAATGAAACGCTTGTCTGCACCGTGCCCTAATATTTCGCACTAGAGCAAAAACATCCATAATGGCTCAAACAATCACGCAGACTCAAATTCTCCCACTAGAGAAAAATGCAAATAGCTAAACTCTTCACCCTCAAAGTAAAACATCCATGAAAACCGTAAAGGAAAACATCCTTTTATGCAGACAAACCTAACTCACAGAAAACCTAACCAAGGGAAAAACCTAACGGTTCCCAAATCAACCAATGAAAACCAAAACAGTAAGGCCATGGTTCACCTACCTAGAAAATGATAATGTAGTTGACGGGATGGAAAAACCTTCACGGGAGCAACGTGAACGAATCAAGTTCGGACAACTGGGCTCACGTGAATCGGTGCAAATGACAAGGACCAGTGTAAATGACAAGTCAGAACGGATAAAACAATAAAATACAAGCCCTCATATATATAACCCTCGATGAAATCACGATGGTTAAAATCCTATCGACAATCATAACTTATGTCAATTGGAAGGATATTTCAGAGGACAGCCGCAACAGTGGGCGCAAAACCAACTACGGACCTGGGATACTTTAACACTATCAATTTTCAGCATCACTAGAATCTAAGTGCGGAACCTCTAGATGGAGATTTCTCCACAACGTCGGCGCTATAAAGCACTATCATCACGACTCCACTCGTTCTAACGGGTGTCAGAGATTGGAACACCTAAACTCTATAGAGTCGGCAAGGAAAAGCACTAACTTTCGGAACGTTTCATCACTAGGTTCCCGCAATGTCGGAAATGACAAGCACTAAGACTCCGACTCACTCTTATAAAACATTCTGACAGCGATAAAAAATAATTGGAAATCAAAACCGCTAAGTGTTAATCTCAAAAAAAACGAAGACGAAAAGGCAGGAAAATGAGGTTTCGACGTATCGGCGAGGGATTCGGAAGTACTTCTGACAGGCTTGATCATTTGGCTTCCGCAATGTCGGAAATATAGTCTACTATGCTTCTGATATCGGAAGGATAGTCAACTAGTTTTTTGATACATAAAATGAAAAAGATTAAGTTTTTAAGGAAAAGATATGAACTTCAAGGCAGCTTTAGTGAAACCAAATACTCCTAGGCTAGATATAATCAAATCAAATCAAAAGGAGGGGCCCTCGAAATTAAAAATTTGGGGAAAATAGTTGCAGCTGCAACACAAGGTTTATTGATATCAACTGAAATCATTGATGGTGAGTATACATGTATCTTTTAATTCATACTTTTCAGTTTATATCACAATTTTTTTCACCCAGAAAAAAACCTAGTTTCTTTCTATTCATGTTTATGAATCAAAGAAAAATTACAGAAAACATAAGGTACATAAGTTCCGAATAAAACTACCAGCTAGACTCTGTAGAGACTCTTTGTAATAGTGATTAGTTCTATGTTATACTAGATAGAACAGATTCCACATCAAATCATCAGTACATATTGATCACTATGCCTTATTGGCTGAGACAAAAAAATATTAAAAGCTAGAAATCTACTAAACTGGGTAGAGTGCACATATGTAAAAGTATTCAGATAGTATCTAATGCACAAATGACTATATACTAATTACAATTGATAGAACCTTTATCTACTAATGTGGAATCCAGAAATTCCTCGAAATAAAGTGTACCCTCTTCCAGACCAATAGTTTTCTTTAATAGAAAATATGCCTATGTGTTGAGTTCCTTGTGAATATGAAAAAAAGATAAATACTGAAAATTACTCCCAACATTTGTTAATATTTGTTTCCATTGATCCATATTTGTAACCTATAACATTGATTTCCCTGCCAACTAGTTGAAGATGCATTTTGAATCTCCACAAACCTGACGTAATGTGATCCTTTTAAAGTTAGCAAAGAATAGAAAATCCTAGTTGGATATCATTTCAACTCTAGTGTTTGATCCTCTACCACAACCTAACCAAACACGAAAAAATTGATTGCCTAGGAATCTGATATAAATACCTCCCCCACATTCACCCAATTGTGCAACTAATGTTATATTTATAGTAACTAATGTTATTTTTATTTTTATTGCGGGAATTGTTGATGCTTTCTTTACTGTGAGATCTATCAAAAGGTGGGGCAAGAGCACTCAAAAGGGAGAATATTTTTTTTGTCGTTTTATTGCTATGAAAGATGATAAGCACACCACTTTCCAAATTCTTACAACAAAGGGTAATGATGAAGTTGTGACTCCCAGATTAGCTTCCTCTATAGAATATGGAACTCACAATGCATTACCATCATGTATTGGAGTATTGTAGCCACATTGAATCCATCATCACAATATCCATCTTTTTTCCTACAAATATTTCAACCACGTAAGGTCTCGTAACATGATACATAGTGAATCTTTTATGGAAATTTCTTGTTCAGATGAAAGTTTCATGGTTACTTTTGAGCTTAATGCAATGAATGTCGTACCTCCTGGGATTGTGAAGTAAAAAAATTTACTAGATTTCACCATAGAAGGCTATGCGAATCTTAAGGAGGTTTATTTCTATACATGGCCAAGCTTTCCTGATAGATATCAGCTATCTTTAGGCTCAAGCAATGATAGTCAACCTATTGGAAAATGGAGAGTGGGACCAAAATTTAGATTTCGGTATTTGTATAATAGCCTACAGCCTCATGTGCAGGTGCACTTTTCATGGGATTCACACCAATGGGATCCTTTCCATCATTGTTATGGATTGGGGATGAGGACTGGTGCAACCCATTTGGAGATGTAAACATTATACCTATGTTGCAGCTGCAACCTTTTTCCCAAATTTTCTAAAATTTTGGACCCTCCTTTCAATTTTATCTAGCCTGGGATTGTTTGGGTTCCTGAACTCTACTTTTCCTCTATTATAAATTTGTATTTTTTGATGTGGAAGTTGGATGACTAATTTATTATTTTTCCCGCTGTTTCGAAGGTTAAACGAGCTAGTGTTACTGTCGCCCAGCCGAAAGTCTTTTGAGCACTTAATGTTTTGATTTTTCGATGATTTTTATTTTATCACTACTGGAATGATGTTTGACTTTGATCGGAGGGCTTGTCCTTTGCATTGCCAACACTACGACAGTATTGAAGTTTGAGTCGCCGATGGTTTTGTGATCTGCAGAACCCACAGTTAGTTTGTTATCCACCGTTGCGACTATCGATAGGACTATCCTACCAATGCATTAGTGGTTATTAATTCCGATCTCCGATACATGATACCAGCAGCGTTTAGTGCTTTATATCACTAAAACTACAAAGACTATTGGGGTTAGTCCTTCTACTCGCCGGTGCCGATGTACTTAGTAGGTAGTCTCTACGATCTCTGATACATGACTGTGGTAGCGCTTAGATTTGTTTCGCTGACACTGCGAATGTGCTTAGAGTTGAGGCTCCGACCCAGAGTATGTAGAGTTTCCAACACTGATAGCTTTAGAGTTGCCGATCGTCGACGATTTTATGTTATCACAGGATCTGTAGTTTGTCTTTTGCCCGCTGTTGCGGCTGCATATAGGACTATCCTTCCCATGCATTAGTGGTTCTGACCACCGATAGGGTTTTCCCGTTGTTTTGCGTGCTTTTACTCTATTTTATGGGATGGCGGGGGTTTTCCGTGGGTTTTGATCTAGTCAAGATTTTTTACGAGATGAAGAGCACAGTTTAGGGTTCGGTCTTGGAGGATTGGTGGTTACATTGTTATGGTTTATGCTTTCATCGGAGGATTTCAAGTTAGTTCAGATGCGTCCTGGATCAAGATGAAGAATCTTTGCTATCAGGGTTGTCATTTTGGTTACAAACATGGTTTTAAGCACAACTACAGGATTTTCTTTTACCTTGTCGTGTTTCTTTTCATGCATTAATATTGTATATAGTTCATTTTACAGAATGCACATGGAGGAGGTAAATAGACTAATACAGTTTTTTGTTATTTTGGTAAAAGCTAAATGGTCTAAGGACATGCTATGTTATGATAGGGTGATTGCTGTAAAGAAGATATGTCTAAAAGACAAAAGTAGAAGAGGCAAAGAATTGGTTGAAGAATGAGGAAGAAGAAAGAAAGAGAGTTGTAGAGGAGGCAGAAAGAAAGAAAGAGAAATGAAGAAGCAGATCGATAACAGCAGAGGCCTAGGCTTGGAAAAAGTTCATCAGCGACCAAGATGGTCCCTCTTCATAAAGTTCTCTTAAATTTTAATTTAAAATGTAACATATTGTATAAATGATGAGCACATACTACAAGACAAAATTTTGGAACTGAAAGGTTGAGGAAGCCCAAAGGTCATTGAGGGGCAGCCCAAAGGTTTTGCCTTTTTGTATAAATAAAGGAGAGTTTAGATGTAGTGAAGGAATTTTTCCTAGATAGATTTGTGAGAGTATGTTGTAAGAATAACTATTTCCCTTTGCAATAAAGAATTACAAGTTTCTTGCTGGAGAAAGCTTGGTGGAATGTTTCAAATGCTGTGCTATGGATCAGTTGAATGTGAACTATTTCATTTTTAGCTTATGTCCATTAACTGTGAGATCATTCTTACTCATTGAATCTATGTTCATGTTATGAATGCACTTTAGTTTATTCTGTGAAATTTCCACTATGAGTAATGAAGGTTTTCATAAACAATAAGCTATCTTGTTGTTCATATATCTATTAATGTTCATGTGTTCTAAAATAAGTAACATATATCTATAATTTTTCTTAATGCATGCGCAGAAATACATTACTCATTGATAACTGATACTTTTGCTCCCTAGGGATAGGTTAGTTAGTTAGTTTTAGTTTCTTGCTGTGTGTGATTTAGATCCGAGAGAGTTAAGACGAGAGGTAAGAACCTGTGCATCACATTGTGACACTCCTCATTATCTCTATCAATCTATATTTTTAGATAGGCATTTGCACATCATACTTAAATACAAAAAACTAAAATATACATGGTGGACTGGGCCATAACTGGTAAAACCTTTTAATTTGTTACTTGACCTACGGTGGTCGGACCGTAAACCGAACGGATTCCCCATACCAAACAATAACGGGCTAGTTGGGAACGTTTATTGGGGAAAATCCCTAACTGTTGTTACTTGGGATTTTCCAGGCCTTAGCAGTTTTTGGTGCTAGAAGGAGGGCCGCCAGTGCATGGCTAGCCGAGGAAACTCATTTCCTCAAAATTACTCCACTGGTGACAGTTCTGAAAGTAGTTTGTTTAACACAACCACTCGTGAAGATAAAGGGAAAGGGTATTTGTATACTATAGATGATGAAGTGGTTGATGATCTGAGAAGAATTACTAGGGCATATGCAAAGAAGATTGGAGGATTACCTATCATTTTTTTCTTACCCAAAAGAGAATATCAAAAGAAAGATCGCCCTAAATTAGAAGATTCTGTGTTGGTAGAAGACGTTGAATAACTAGTAGAAGCAGCCCTACAGGAATTTGACCAACCTTTCAATAAATTGGGTCCAGATTCACCTTACTATTCACCTTGTCGGACCCCTGTTCAGTCACCACCTCATTTTCCACTCAAAATCATGGCTCATGTAAATGCAAACCAACCAAATCCACCACGTGCTTGGAAGCCTATGTCACCTTTAAACCTGGCAGCTCCCTTGCATGATTTGCCTCAATATTTTGACAAAATGTTGCCTAAGTTTGACCCAAGTGAAAAAATTCCGGTAGATGATCATTTGCAAAGTTTTTACTTGTCTATAGAAGGACTATGAGCAGGAGAGCATGAAGATGTCGTCTGTAGATTGTTTCCACACACCCTAAAAGGAGCAGCAGCCTCATGGTATTTTTCTCTTCCTGCAAATTCAATCACAGAATGGGACACATTTGAGAGACTATTTAGAAGTAAATATGCAATTCAGAAAACTCATGCAGCTTTAATGAAAGGGTTATGCGCTTTAAAGAAAGAAAGGAAGGAAAAAGGGCATAATTTCACTCAAAGATTTGTTGCTTATCTAAAAAAAATTACTGCAGCTGATAAGCCATCTGGAAAAGCTCTGATTGAATATTGTACTTCAGCTCTAGGGTCTGACTTGGACATGTTTTCTAAGATATCAGTCAAACCTACATTATTGAAAACCTATGAAGCTGAGAGGGTAGAGGCTGAGATGGAGAGCATAGAAAATTATGTTATGTAGTCGGAAGAAAAACTTTTGGTAAGAAACCTTTATTACTGACTAAGCCTAAGGATGAGCAATCACAGGATTTTGAAGGGATGTTGAAAATGATGCAGAAGCTATCCAACAGAGTGATAGATCTAGAAAAGGAATCTTACGAATCATATAAGCCTTACTATAAAAGGAGGGAGGACAACAATCAATCTAAACCACCTCCACACAGTCCTGCAACAATAAATTTAATTGGTGTAGGCATGGATAATTTTTGCACCTTTCATCAACAGCTACATTCTGAGAAGAATTTCCCTCAATCGATAAATTCTATGACATTGGAAATGAATCAGTTATTGGACTCCAAACTAACAGAAATTGATAAGGAGGAAGAAAAGGACAATCAATCCATAGAAAAACATGAGGAGGATACTCTAGTCTTATGGGACTGTGTCTCATTGTTTGATACAGAAAAGGAAGGTTCTCTGAAACAAGAGGAAACATCAGAAACCAATGTGACAACAAGAAGTCATGGTTTGTTAAAAGAAAACAATTCAATACTTCTGAAGATAAAGAAACTTCACGAAAATATGAAGAAGATACAAATGAACACTACAAATGTTAAAATACTGGAATTTACCATTTCAAGCCAAGATCCTAAGAAAATTAACATGCCTACTAAGCCTATTGAAGACAAAGTTGATAATGTTAAGAAGAATCTCAAAGCACCTGAGATGGGGTATGATATTGTGGAAGACATTAAAAAGGCTAAGGCAAATATCTCATTATTTGAAATGTGTAATGTACCTCAGTAGAAATAAAAATTGTTAAAAGCACTTGAAGTACCAGAAGAAGAGCTTCCCACTGACAACCAACCTGAAGAAGAAGTTGTTGAAGCAAGTGTGGGAGGTAAGTCTAAGTTTAAAACCCCACCATTTCTCCTAAATTTTGAGATTTTCAACTATAATGTGCATAAGTGTTTAGTAGACTCAGGGACATCAATCAATGTTATGCCACTTTTAGTCTGCAAGAGAATTAATGGACAGCCTAAACCATCCACTTGGCAGGTTATTCAATTAGATAGGCTAGCTGTGAAAGTAATTGGGGAAATGGAAGATGTTTTGATTCACTTATCTGCAAATGAGAGGGTATGTCAGTACATCGATATTGTAGTAGCAGACATACCTGATGTTTATGGACTTGTTTTGAGCTGGTCGGCAAGGCTAGATGGATACTTCGCATTAGATTGGTCACATCTATGGTTGCCTCATAAGGGAATTCCCAATCAGATAAAAATATTAAGAGAGACTAAGATGAAGTACAATGTTACTCAGTTAGAGGGAAAAAATGAACCAGTGAATTCTGTGTTGGGAAATTACTTCATTGAATTAGAACTAGGAAATTACCAAGCGGAGGAAGCTAGCAATATATCTGACACCCAGCCTAGTCTCCTTCGATTGTCACGGGCTGATGAGATTGACTATAAAATAGTATATTTAGTTTCAGATGTAGTTTCTAATTCAAGTTTTGTAGTACTAGATAATGGGTAGGTTCTTTTCAAATTGCAGCCAAGCTTAGCCCCTCAACTCACAAGTTGCAAGATTTACAGGGGTGGGTAGAGAACTTACCAGTTAATGTTTTAGTTCTCAAACTTTATTTTTCTTGATTTTATTTCTTGGTTATCTTGTACATAAATAAACTCATTGCTTTGTGTTGTTTTGGATTTATTTTATTTTGTTTTTTTTTAGTTATATTTTGGTTGATTTTAATAAAGAAGCTCAACTTTTGGTTGCATGGATTCCATCAGAATTCTGGAATAACTAAAATCCTTGATTATAAGACTGTGTACTATGGATTTATTTGAAAGAACTTCTTCTAGTTTAGCTATTTTCCTAAATGGCTATGAACACATTGAAGTCCTACATAATCCTTGTAAAATAACTCAGGGTCAAAAGGTCTGGAATACTATTTCGAGGCTCCATCCATCTCACATTAAAAATGTCTAAGGGGGTAACAACAAAAGACCCATGGAGAAGAATCATGGTAAACAGTATATTATACTTAAAATATCCCATGCCAAGAATTGAAAGCCAAAAGGCAAATAAGAGTCAAAATCTCCTAAGAAAAGTGATATGTATCAAAACAAAGTACTGAACCATATGAGTACAAGATTGCCAAAGTTCTTCTCCGTCCGTGAGCTGAAAATTAAATACATCTCTAACACAAAAGGACACTATGGATAGAGGAGCCTGAATAAAAATTTCAGAAAGAAGGCAAAAAGGAGGACTCAAAAGAAAGGACAAAAGTCCAAAAGCACAAAAGTGCAAAAATGGCATGGGAATGAGGAACAAACGAATATTTCTGTTTACCATATGTTACAATCTTGTGGTGTCCAAGCTGGGAGCTACCCGAAGACAGAGGTAAAAAAATGAAATTCATATCCCTGACCTCAAAAGAGTTATCTAGACTTTGAAAACTTGGTTCCCATTATCCCTAAATTGGACTATCATCAATGATTAAAGTGCATACATTTTTCATTTGGGAAATTGAGACATCTAGAAGAATTCAGCATGTTGGTATTTATTGTTAAAACAATCTGTTACTCAAAGAAGAAGTTGTCTAGAGATCTGTGTTCACCAGGTAGTCGCCAATTATTGTAGCTGCAACCTTTTTCCAAATTTTCTAAAATTTTGGACCCTCCTTTCAGTTTTATCTAGCCTGGGATTGTTTGGGTTCCTGAACTCTTTTTTTCCTCTGCTATAAATTTGGATTTTTTTATGTGGAATTCAGATGACTAATTGACTATTTTTCTCGCTGTTTCGGAGGTTAAACGAGCTAGTGTTACTGTCACCCAGCCGAAAGTCTTTCGAGAACTTAATGTTTTGATTTTTCGATGATTTTTATTTTATCACTATCGGAACGATGTTTGAATTTAATCGGAGGGCTTTTCCTTTGCATTGCCAACACTACGACAGCGTTGAAGTTTGAGTCGCCGATGCATAGTTATTAGAGCTCTCGATCGTCGATGTTTTGTGATCCACGGAACCCATAGTTATTTTGTTATCCGCCATCACGGTTGTCAATAGGACTATCCTGCCGATGCATTAGTGGTTAGTAGTTACAGTCTCCGATACATGATACCGGCGGCGTTTAGTGCTTTATATCGCCAAAACTACAAAGAGTATTGGGGTTAGTCCTTCCACTCATCGGTGCCGATGTGTTTAGTAGGTAGTCTCTCCAATCTCCGATACATGACCGCGGTAGCACTTAGATTTGTTTCACCGACACTGCGGATGTGCTTAGAGTTGAGGCTTCGACCCGAAGTATGTAGAGTTTCCAATGCCAATAGCTTTACAGTTGTCGATCGTCGATTATTTTATGTTATCGCGGGATCCGTAGTCTGTCTGCTGCCCGATGTTGCGGCTGCCTATAGGACTATCCTACCAATGCATTAGTGGTTTCGACCGCCGATAGGGTTTTCCCACCGTTTTGTGTGATTTTACTTTATTTTATGGGATGGTGGGGGTTTTCTGTGGGTTTTGATCGAGTCAAGGTTTTTTCCGAGATGAGGAGCGCAGTTTAGGGTTCGGTGTTGGAGGATTGGCGGTTACATTTTTATAGTTCATGCTTTCATCGGAGGATTTCGAGTTAGTTCAGATGCATCCTGGATCAAGATGAAGAATCTTTGCTATCAGGGTTGTCATTTTGGTTACAGACACGGTTTTAAGCACAACTGCAGGATTTTCATTTGCCTTGTTGTGTTTCTTTTCATGCATTAATATAGTGTATAGTTCATTTTACAGAATGCATATGGAGGAGGTAAATAGACTGATACAATTTTTTGTTATTTTGGTAAAATCTAAATGGTCTAAGGACATGCTATGTTATGACAGGGTGATTGTTGTAAAGAAGATATGTCTAAAAGAAAAAAGCAGAAGAGGCAGAGAATTGGTTGAAGAATGAGGAAGAAGAAAGAAAGAGAGCTGCAGAGGAGGTAGAAAGGAAGAAAGAGAAATGAAGAAGCAGATCGATAACAGTAGAGGCCCAGGCTTGGAAAACGTTCATCAGCAACCAAGCTGGTCCCTCTTCATAAAGTGCTCTTAAATTTTAATTTAAAATGTAACATATTGTATAAATGATGAGCATATACTACAAGACAAAATTTAGGAATTGAAAGGTTGAGGAAGCCCAAAGGTCATCGAGGGGCAACCCAAAGGTCATCGAGGGGCAGCCCAAAGGTTTTTCTTTTTTGTATAAATAAAGGAGAGTTTAGATGTAGTGAAGGACATTTTCCCAGATATATTTGTGAGAGTATGTTGTAAGAAGAACTATTTCCTTTTGCAGTAAAGAATTACAAGTTACCTGCTGGAGAAAGCTTGGTGGAATGTTTCAAATGTTGTGCTATGGATCAGTTGAATGTGAACTATTTCATTTTCAGCTTATGTCCATTAACTGTGAGATCGTTATAACTCATTGAATCTATGTTCATGTTATGAATGCACTCTAGTTTATTCTATGAAATTTCCACTGTGAGTAATGAAGGTTTTCATAAACAATAAGCTATCTTGTTGTTCATATATCTATTAATGTTCATGTGTTCTGAAATACGTAACAACTATCTATAATTTTTCTGAATGCATGCGCAGAAATACATTACTCATTGATAACTGATACTTTTTCTCCCTAGGGATATGTTGGTTAGTTAGTTTTAGTTTCTTGTTGTGTGTGATTTAGATGTGAGAGAGTTAAGACGAGAGGTAAGAACCTACGCATCACTTTGTGACACTCCTCGTTATCTCTATCAATCTGCATTTTTAGATAGGCACTTACACATCATACTTAAATAGAAAAAACTAAAGTATACATGGTGGATCAGGTTGTAACCGGTAAAATATTTTAATTTGTTACTTGACCTACGGTGGTCGTACCGTAAACCAGAAGGATTCTCCATACCAAACAATAATGGGTTAGTTGGGAACGTTTATTGGGGAGAATCCCTAACTATTGTTACCTGCAATTTTCCAGGCCTCAACAGTTTTTGACACTAGAAGGAGGGCCGCCAGCGCATGGCTGGACGAGGAAACCAATTTCCTCGAAATTACTCCACCGATGATAGTTCTGAAAGTAGTTTGTTTCACACATCCACTCCTGAAGATAAAGGGAAAAAGGTATCTGTATCCTATAGATAACGAAGTGGTTGATGATCTGAGAAGAATTACTAGGGCATATGCAAAGAAGATCGGAGGATTACCTATCATTTCTGTGTTACCCAGAAGAGAATATCAAAAGAAAGATCGCCCTAAATTAGAAGATTCAGTGTTGGTAGAAGACCTTGAAGAACTGGTAGAAGCAGCCTACAGGAAATTGACCAACCTTTGAATAAATTGGGTCCAGATTCACCTTACTATTCACCTTGTCGTACCCATGTTCAGTCACCACCTCATTCTCCACTAAAAATCATGGCTCATGTACATGCAAACCAACCAAATCCACCACCTCCTTGGAAGGCTAGGTCACCTTTAAACCTGACAGCTCCCTTGCATGATTTGCCTCAAGATGTTGACAAAATGTTGCCTAAGTTTGACCCAAGTGAAAAAATTCTGGTACATGATCATTTGCAAAGTTTTTACTTGTCTATAGAAGAACTACGAGCAGGAGAGCATGAAGATGTGGTCTGTAGATTGTTTCCACACACCCTGAAAGGAGCAGCAGCCTCATGGTATTTTTCTCTTCCTGCAAATTCAATCACAGACTGGGACACATTTGGGAGAATATTTAGAAGTAAATATGCAGTTCAAAAAACTCATGTAGCTTTAATGAAAGGGTTATGCGCTTTAAAGAAAGAAAGGAAGGAAAAAGTGCATAATTTCACTCAAATATTTGTTGCTTATCTACAAACATTTATTGCAGTTCATAAGCCATCTGAAAAAGATTTGATTGAATATTATACTTCAGCTCTAGGGCCTGACTTGGCCATGTTTGCTAAGATATCGATCCAACCTACATTATCGGAAACCTATGAAGAAGCTGAGAGGGTAGAGGCTGAGATGGAGAGCATAGAAAATTATCCTGTGCAATCGAAAGAAAAAACTTTTGGTAAGAAACCTTTATTACTGACTAAGCCTAAAGATGAGCAATCATAGGATTTTGAAGGGATGTTGAAAATGATATAGAAGCTATCCAACAAAGTGATAGATCTAGAAAAGGAATCTTACGAATCATATAAGCCTTACTATAAAAGGAGGGAGGACAACAATCAATCTAAACCACCTCCACATAGTCCTACAACAATGAATTTAACTGATGTAAGCATGGATAATTTTTGCACCTTTCATCAATAGCTGCATTCTGAGAAGAATTGTCCTCAATGGATAAATTCTATGACATTGGTAATGAATCAGTTATTGGACTCCAAACTTATAGAAACTGATAAGGAGGAAGAAAAGGACAATCAATCCACAGAAGAAGAAAAAAATGAGGAGGATACCCTGGTCTTATGGGACCGTGTCTCATTGTTTGATACAGAAAAGGAAGGTTCTCTGAAACAAGAGGAAACATCAGAAACCAATGTGACAACAAGAAGTCATGGTTTGTTAAAAGAAAACAATTCAATACTTCCGAAGATCAAGAAACTTTAGGAAAATAGGAAGAAGATACAAATGAACACTACAAATGTTAAAATACCAGAATTTACCATTTCAAGTCAAGATCCTAAGAAAATTAAAATGCCTGTTAATCCTATTGAAGACAAGGTTGATAATGTCAAGAAGAATCTCAAAGCACCTGAGATGGGGTATGATATTGTGGAAGACATTAAAAAGGCTAAGGCAAATATCTCATTATTTGAATTGTGTAATGTACCTCAGCAGAAAGAAAAATTGTTAAAAGCACTTGAAGTACCAGAAGAAGAGCTTCCCACTGAAAACCAACCTAAAGAATAAGTTGTTGAAGTAAGTGTGGGAGGTAAGTCTAAGTTTAAAACCCCACCATTTCTCCTAACTTTTGATATTTTCAACTATAATATGCACAAGTGTTTAGTAGACTCAGGGGCATCAATCAATGTTATGCCACTTTCAGTCTACAAGAGAATTAATGGACAGCCTAAACCATCCACTTGGCAGGTTATTCAATTAGACAGGACAACTGTGAAATTAATTAGGGGAATGGAAGATGTTTTGATTCGCTTATCTGGAAATGAGAGGGTATGTTTGTACATTGATATTGTAGTAGCAGACATACCTAATGTTTATGGACTTGTTTTGAGTCGAGACTGGTTGGCAAGGATAGATGGATACTTCGCATCAAATTGGTCACATCCGTGGTTGCCTCATAAGGGAAGTCCCAATCATATAAAAATATTAAGAGAGCCTAAGATGAAGTACAATGTTACTCAGTTAGAGGGAAAAAATGAACCAGTGAATTCTGTGTTGGGAAATTACTTCATTGAAATGGAACTGGGAAATTACCAAGCTGAAGAAACCAGCAATATATCTGACACCCAGCCCGATCTCCTTCAATTTTCACGGGCTGATGCGATTGACTATAAAATAGTAGATTTAGTTTCAGATGTAGTTTTTAATTCAAGTTCTGTAGTACTAGATAATGGGTAGGCTCTTTTCAACTTGTAGCCAAGCTTAGCCCCTCAACTCACAAGTTGCAATATTTACAGGGGTGGGCAGAGAACTTACCAGTTAATGGTTTAGTTCTCAAACTTTATTTTTCTTGATTTTATTTCTTGGTTATCTTGTACATAAATAAACTGATTGCTTTGTGTTGTTTTGGATTTATTTTATTTTGTTTGTTTTTAGTTATATTTTGGTTGATTTTAATAAACAAGCACAACTTTTGGTTGCATGGAGTCCATCAGAATTTTGGAATAACTAAAATCCTTGATTATAAGACTGCGTACTATTGATTTATTTGAAAGAACTTCTTCTAGTTTAGCAGTTTTCCTAAATGGCTATGAACACATTGAAGTCCTACATAATCCTTGTAAAATAACTCAGGGTCAAAAGGTCTGGAATACTATTTCGAGGCTCCATCCATCTCACATTAAAAATGTCTAAGGGGGTAACAACAAAAGACCCATGGAGAGGAATCATGGTAAATAGTATATTATACTTAAAAGATCCCATGCCAAGAATTGAAAGCCAAAAGGCAAATAAGAGTCAAAATCTCCTAAGAAAAGAAATATGTATCAAAACAAAGTACTGAACCATATGAGTACAAGATTGCCAAAGTTCTTCTCCGTCCGTGAGCTGAAAATTAAATACAACTCTCACACAAAAGGACACTATGGATAGAGGAGCCTAAATAAAAATTTCAGAAAGAAGGCAAAAAGGAGGACTCAAAAGAAAGGACAAAAGTCCAAAAGCACAAAAGTGCAAAAATGGCATGGGAATGAGGAACAAACGAATATTTTTGTTTACCATATGTTACAATCTTGTGGTGTCCAAGATGGGAGCTACCCAAAGACAAAGGTAAAAAAATGAAATTCATATCCCTGGCCTCAAAAGAGTTATCTAGACTTTGAAAACTTGGTTCCCATTATCGCTAAATTGGACTATCATCAATGATTAAAGTGCATACATCTATCATTTGGGAAATCCAGACATCTAGAAGAATTCAGCATGTTGGTATTTATTGTCAAAACAGTCTGTTACTCAAAGAAGAAGTTGTCCAGAGATTTGTGTTCACTAGATAGTTGCCAATTGTTGCATTTGAAACTTTTTTGTCAAATTTTCTAAAATTTTGGACGCTCCTTTCAGTTTTATCTAGCCTAGGATTGTTTGGGTTCCTGAACTCTGTTTTTCCTCTGCTATAAATTTGGACTTTTTGATGTGGAAGTCGGATGACTAATTGACTATTTTTCCCACTGTTTCGGAGGTTAAACGAGCTAGTGTTACGGTCGCCCAGCCGAAAGTCTTTCGAGCACTTAATGTTTTGATTTTTCGATGATTTTTATTTTATCGCTATCGAAACAATGTTTTACTTTGATCAGAGGGCTTGTCCTTTGCATTGCCAACACTACAGCAGCGTTGAAGTTTGAGTTGCCGATGCATAGTTATTAGAGCTCCCAATCATCGACGGTTTTGTGATCCGTGGAACCCACAGTTAGTTTGTTATCCTCCATTACGACTGTCGATAGGACTATCCTGCTAATGCATTAGTGGTTAGTAGTTCCGATCTACGATACATGATACCAGCGGCATTTAGTGCTTTATATCGCCGAAACTACAAAGAGTATTGGGGTTAGTCTTTCCTCTCGTCGGTGCCGATGTGTTTAGTAGGTAGTCTCTCTGATCTCCAATACATGACTATGGTAGAGCTTAGATTTGTTTCATCGACATTGCGGATGTGCTTAGAGTTGAGGCTCTGACCCAGAGTATGTAGAGTTTCTGACACCGATAGCTTTAGAGTTGTCGGTCACTGATTATTTTATGTTATCGCAGGATCCGTAGTTTGTCTGCTGCCCGCCGTTGCGGCTGCCTATAGGACTATCCTTCCTATGCATTATTGGTTCTGACCGTCGATAGGGTTTTCTCACCGTTTTTTGTGCTTTTACTCTATTTTATGGGATGGCAGGGGTTTTTCATGGGTTTTGGTCGAGTCAAGGTTTTTTCCGATATGAAGAGCGCAGTTTAGGGTTCAATGTTGGAGGATTGGTGGTTACATTGTTATGGTTCATGCTTTCATCGAAGGATTTTGAGTTAGCTCAGACGCATCCTCGATTAAGATGAAGAATGTTTGCTATCAGGGTTGTCATTTTGGTTACAGATATGGTTTTAAGCACAACTGTAGGATTTTCTTTTACCTTGCCGTGTTTCTTTTCATGCATTAATATTGTGTATAGTTCATTTTATAGAATGCATATGGAGGAGGTAAATAGAATGATACAATTTTTTGTTATTTTGGTAAAATCTAAATGGTCTAAGGACATGCTATGTTATGACAGGGTGATTGCTGTAAAGAAGATATGTCTAAAAGACAAAAGCAGAAGAGGTAGAGAATTGGTTGAGGAATGAGGAAGAATAAAGAAAGAGAGCTGTAGAGGAGGCAAAGAGGAAGAAAGAGAAATGAAGAAGCAGATCGATAACAGCAGAGGCTCAGGCTTGGAAAAATTTCATCAGTGACCAAGCTAGTCCCTCTTCATAAAGTGCTCTTAAATTTTAATTTAAAATGTAACATATTGTATAAATGATGAACACATACTACAATACAAAATTTTGGAACTGAAAGGTTGAGGCAGCCCAAAGGTCATCGAGGGGCAGCCCAAAGGTTTTGCTTTTTTGTATAAATAAAGGAGAGTTTAGATGTAGTGAA
>LPNX011025753.1:7637-123393 GCA_001517045.1 Pseudotsuga menziesii | reverse complement strand
CTAGGGATAGGTTAGTTAGTTAGTTTTAGTTTCTTGCTGTGTGTGATTTAGATGCGAGAGAGTTAAGACGAGAGGTAAGAACCTGCGCATCACATTGTGACACGCCTCGTTATCTCTATCAATATGATTTTTTATATAGGCACTTGCACATCATACTTAAACACAAAAAACTAAAATAAACACGGTGGACCGGGCCGTAACCGGTAAAACCTTTTAATTTGTTACTTGACCTACAGTGGCCAGACCGTAAACCAGACAGATTCCCCATACCAAACAATAACGGTCTAGTTGGGAACGTTTATTGGGGATAACCCAAACTGTTGTTACCTACAATTTTCCAGGCCTCAACAACCTATCATAAATATGGTGAATTATGTATGAGAGATCTGTGTTGTAATATCTATGGTGAAATGTTTGAACTTTGTAATTTGAAGTTTTTATAAGTAAATCTAAATCTAAATCTAGGGAAATCCAAATAGTATTCTTTGTGTGCTTGCTGAGATTGTTAGTGATTCAGTCCTGACTGTGCACTCTGATTTTGTAGCCTTGTAGTATTATCTGTTGATCCTACAGGGCTGCATCAAATGACATATCGATGTTGTGTTATCAATGGTTTTTGTTTCCAAGGAAAAAATCTTTATCTTTGATATTTCAAAGTTTGAAATCAGAATATACATTTTTTCGCCTATGGTATCTTGAAATGGTATCTTGAAAAGATACATATGTTCTATCTTCAAACTATCCTAATAGCTATTTATCCTAGTCTTCCATAATCAACAAAATATTTGGTGAATTATGTATGATAGATCTGTGGTGTAACATGTATGGTGAAATATGTTTTTTTCCCAAGAAAAAAATCATACTTTTCATTTCAGAGCAGAAATAGCATTACTTTCTATATCATCCTCTCCTTTACTGCCTCAGTAAAGATTATCTTTTTCAGTAACTGATAGATAAAATTTAGCCTATTTATGATTTTGGCTTCCAAGCCTAAATATGTCAACAAGGTTCACTGACCAAAGTATATATAATCAGCCATTTAGTTACAGAGTAGGCTACTAAAAGAGGTTTTTATCAAAAATGATTATGCATTCCTAGCTTGCATTTTTATGCTTATGGCTTGCATTTTACACCAAGTGTCCATAACAGTAAAAAATGTTAAAATTGCACTTTTCATAGATCGACTGTGAGCATATGAGGTTAGGTTACATAAAAGTAACATAGGGATAGTCTTCTCAATATATCTAGCCATCCAATTTCCAAAACCATTTACTATAAACATTTAATAGGAGGGTTTGTCTTGCATTTTTATTAATCTAGGTGGATATCTCATAAACACAAGACAACCATGTAGTGTTTATGCACAACATGCACTTTCTGAACCCAAATTGAAAAAATAAATGTATAATAATATGGAAAATAGTAAAACATACCATTTCCAACTAAAATCACTCAAAAACACCCAATACTTAGGGTTGGGCGGGCATTTCTCTGATCTAGGTAAAACTGGGTTGAAAACACAAAAGTTGTCATTTTGTCAATTTAACTCTGGACAAATGAAACATAATTTAAAAAACCTGAAAGAGGTTTTTGTCAAAAAATGTATCTATCTTTAACCCCATGGTGTTAGTTTCAACTGATGACAATTGTACGGACTATGGCATGCATTTTCCTAAGCCCATTTTTGAATATTTACACACTTTTTATGTAACAGCTTAGAATTTTAGTCATTAATTTTGAATTTTCCCAAGATACTTGCAATTTTAGTCATTCATGTTCAATTTAACTGCTATGCATTCCTAGCTTGCATTTTACACCAAGTGTCCATAACATTCAAAAAATGTTAAAATTGCACCTTTCATAGGTCGACTGTGAGCATACTAGGTTAGGTTATATAAAATTAACACAAGGATAGTCTTCTCAATATATCTATCCATCCAATTTCCAAAATAATTTACTATAAAGATTTAATAGGAGGGTTTGGCTTGCATTTTTATTAATGTAGGCGGATATTTCATAAATACAAGACAACCATGTAGTGTTTTTGCACAACATGCACTTTCTGAACCCAAATTGAAAAAATAAATGTATAATAATGTGTAAAATAGTAAAAAATACCATATACAACTAAACTCACTCAAAAATACCCAATACTTAGGGCTGGGCGGGCATTTCTCTGATCTGGGTAAAAATGGGTTGAAAACACAAAAGTTGTCATTTTGTCAATTTAACTCTGGACAAATGAAACATAATTTTAAAAAACTAAAAGAGGCTTTTGTCAAAAATATAACTATCTTCAACCCCATGGTGTTAGTTTCAACTTATGACAATTGTACGAACTGTAGTGTGCATTTTCCTAAGCCCGGTTTTGAATATTTACACATTGTTTTTTACGAAACTTAGAATTTCAGTCATTTTTTTAATTTGTCCACAATACTTGGAATTTTAGTCATTTATGTTCAATTTGTGTGCATTCCTAGCTTGAAGTTTATGCTTATGGCTTTCATTTTACACCAAGTGTCCATAAAAGTAAAAAAAGGTTAAAATTGCACCTTTCATACGTCGACTGTGAGCATATGAGGTTAGGTTATATAAAATTAACACAAGGATAGTCTTCTCAATATATCTAGCCATCCAATTTCCAATACCATTTACTATAAACATTTCATAGGAGGGTTTGGTTTGAGAGTACATCAAAACATGTAGAGAAGAATATTACTCTATTATTATATTACTCACTCTATTACTCTATTTTTTCCAGAATAGTTAGAATGCCAAATTTGTACTCTATTATTTACTCTTACTTTATTATTTTCAATAAGTATACTTAACATGCTAGAATTTAACTATATTGAAATTGAAAATGTAAGGTTTGTATAGTTGACTTGAAACACATTTGTAATTTTTATTATAGTTTGAAAACGTCAGAACACATTTGTAATTTTTATTATAGTTTGCAAAAGTCAGAACACATTTGTAACTTTTATTATAGTTTGGAAACGTCAAAACACATTTGTAATTTTTATTTTAGTTTGGAAAACTCATCATGCTGGTATCCTGTGTGTGCATTCGCATGCATCATGTGCATGCATCTCCTTCTTCCTTTCTGAGCGTGCCATCATCCTACAAAATGGAAACAACAGCCTCATGTTCTATGCCATCAACTGAAACAGGGGGTTCTGAAGTTGCTGAGAGGTTCACTGTCAGAAAATTCAGAGAGAGTGCTGAGACATGGAGTGACAGAACCAACTGGCCAAAAGGTATGCTAAATGTCCTCGTCAGAGCAGGAGTGCATCATTTTCTTTTCGATTAGTTCAATTTCAACAATGAAGAGATAGATAATGCCATTTCTAGTTATGATGATGAGTCCAAGGAATTGATTATTTTTGGGAGGAGGGTTTGTCTGGACCCTAATTTCTTGTCCAGTGCAACGAAAATTCCTCGCAGGGGGGGAGTAATGTTGACCACCAAGAAAACCCTCAAATTAGAAAAGAGTGAGATGGAAAACAAAATATGTGGAAAAATGGTTTTGGTTTCCCAAAATGGTTTAAAGATGCAAGATGTTCCCCCCGGACTGTACAAAACCTTAATTCAAATTGTACTTAGTACAATTATGAATCACCACAAGCAAGATATTTTAGGTGATTGTATGAAGTTGGTGATTCATTGGGTTGAAGACATGGCCAAATATGTCCCTCATCTATTGGAAAAAAAATGCATTTTGCACTGCAGGAGAGAAAAATGAAGAGAGTGAAGTTCAGTTGCCCTGGTACACTACAAAAATTATTGACTTATATCGACCCGACACTGTAGAAGGAAGCAGATTTAAAAATACATACATTAAGAGGTCGAAATTTGACAAAATTAACCAGGAAGTTCCTCAACAATATCCAAAGGACAATGTACAAGTCCTTGAAGAGCCTTTTGAGTATTGTATGCAAGGTATGGAAAGTGACCCTGAAGAATTTGATGTTGTCTCAATTCTGGCCGGATTACATGAAGGTAGAGAAATAAATGTAAGCGATATGCATGATGTTGAGTTTAATGAATAGGAGGAGAATAGTGATGATGATATTTATGCTCCTGTAGAAATGCCACTTGTTATATATACACCTCCACAGTTGGGAGTTGAGAAAACTTCCTCTCCAAAATATTTTTTTGATGGTAAAATTGATTTTAAGCTATTTGGTGAAATGTTGCATTTCAAAGAAAAGGTTGAATTTTGGTATCTTATCAAAGTACATAGCGTAGAAATTTGTAGGATTAAAAATTTGCAAATGTTGGACCTCTGCCGGACCTATTTAAGGTAGGAGGCATTTTTCAATGCGTTTTTCCCAAAAAAAGTTGCCAAATTCCATTTTTTGAAGCCTCCTTAAAATTTTCCCTGTTTACAGGAAATTGCAAGATTACGAGAATCCCTTGTGAAGATTGTGGACAGTTTGAGAAGGACAATAGAAGGAAAGGACTATGTTCTTCAGTCTTTGAATAAGGAACTGGAAAAAAATTCAGGATGAATTTAGAAAGGAAAATGAGAAATGCAGAGAAGAATATATGGTTGCTCAGAAGAAAGATGAACAAACCATAAAGAGACTGGAAGATGAGCTGAAACATCGACCGAGGGTTTTGGAAATTCCCCCTCTAAGCACTGTTATTGTCTAGGAAGCAATACTTACGGCTGAAGTCAATAAGAAAAACATAATAATTGAAATAATGGAGGCTGATTTTCAAAACAGCCTTGCTGAAGACTACAATAAACATCAACTTGAGATAAATGAATATAGAAAAAAAGAGGAAAACATGAAAAACATAATTGATAAGAAATATGAAGGGTTAAAAGGAAAAATAGTTGAACTTGAAAATATTGTTGCAGAGCTACAGATTAGAGGAGTTGAAAAGTTAAAAGAATCTGAAATTGGTAAGGGACAGAGTAGGCATCTGATTTCTGGTGAAATGTATACTATGTTAGCACACCAACAGGCTTTAATAAGGTATGAGAGTTCCCTGCAAAATAGAGAGAAGGAATTGGACGTAGCATTTAATGCAATACAAGCTCATGAAAAAGTCAAAAAGGGGTTACAAAGCTATCGCGCCTTCTTAAGAATTTGAGAGAAGTCCTTGATGGATGCTATTGCAACAATGAATGCTGGAGTTGATCTCTCTGTGTGGTGAACCATAAAAGAAAAATTGAAAAACAAGGTAGCTGAGAGGGAAGATGAGATTAAAGAGCTCAAATTGAAAATACTGGAGGATAGAGAATCACAACATTTGGGATGTAAGTCTAAGATAGAAGATCTGAAATCCCAAATTGCCACTCTCCAGAAGAACAACATACTTTAGCGAGTAGCAATTGTGTATACTGCAGATAATATAGAATTGAGGGAAAAAGAGTTGGAGACAGAGATAGAGCAGCTCAGGAAAAAATTGACCCAAGTTCAGTCTGAGTTGAAATATGCAAATGATCATCTTCATCAAAAGAAAAAGGAATACAAAGAGAAAAATAAGAAGAATGTGGAATTGTTGAAGAAGTACATCCAATATATAGATATATTGAAAGAAAGTTTGCACAAATGTGCAACAAAAGTGAAAGAATTAGAACAAAAATCAAAACATGCACCTGCTACAGCTTCTGAAGAACCATAAGCTTCTAGACAATGCAAGAGACTAGAATGTACAAATTTATCTTCTCTAGAAAAGGAGGACTTGCAACCTAAACCTCCCAAGCAGCCTAGAACTATGGAATAACATTATTTATATATGTTCTATATGTAAATACATTTCAAGTTTTAATATATAAATTTATATATGTGTGTGTGTGTATTTCTGTGCAATGTATATGTTTTTGATGCATTTAATGTGAATGGTAATTTTGAATTTAACTTTTCAATAAGTGTACATAAGAGGCCAGAAAGTTAACAATATCAAAATTGAAAACTTAACTTGTGTACTGTAGGCATATATATTTAAATTTGTAAGAAATTAAAAGAATGATAGTGATTAGTGGATATGAGATGTGAGTAGATTTGGTGACATAGGTAGATCCTAGCTGTTTGCTTGGAACTGTGGATATTATAGGGATATTATGGGGATGATGGATTGATAACTTTCAAGTTATTTATGAGAATTTCATGCTATGCATTGCTGTATTTATGTAAGTTTCTTTATCTAATGAAACTGAAATTCCAATTCTCGAACAATGTCATATAATTCTAGTCATGCAACCAAATTTCAGCGAATAACCCAAAGTTGTAATGCCTATAGAAATACCCTAAAAAACACAAAAATTTACAAAATATAAGCAAACACAGAAAACAACTGTAATTTTATTACTAAAAATAAAATTAAATATTTAATATGACTTTCATCATTTGTTACATTTCCAAATTTTGGTAACATAAATGTTAGCACAATAGAATAAATTTTAAGTACGACAAGATCACTAGAAATGCTTATTGCAACATAAGTTTCTTTCACCATTTTGCATACAATGTTGCATTTCGATCATCTAGGACTTTTCTCTTTTTGGATTGTCTCACACTTCTTATAATGACATCATTTTTTATAGGATTCCCAGCATCCATCTTTTGGATATCAACATAGGAAGTGTTTGAGGATGCTGCAACTTGTCTTTTTCCCTCCACCTAGTTCATTCCACCAATTTGACCAGTAACACTCTTATTAACAGCTCTCCCATGCTATTGTCTCCACTTTTTATTTATTTAATAATAAAATATTCAGAATTACATTCCACATCTTTTGACTCTGCTGAGTCATCAGTTCCTGCTTAGCATTAACTTTAACATAATGTCTTAGGAAATCAAATTAAACAATTAACATTATTTTACAAAATTGGGGTATGTGATATACACACCCCCTTAAAATGTAACATCGTCCTCGATGCTACTTATTCTTCATCCTTTGCAATCTCCTGGAATAGATTCGGGTATGCCTCCTGCATCTTACTTTCCAGTTCCCAGGTAGCCTCTTCAGGACTAAGGTGCTTCCATTGCACCTTCACCTGTCCAATGGTGCGGTTCCGCAGATTAATTTCCCTCCTCCCGAGGATACAGTTTGGTTCCACCATAATTTCTCCTTCTGGTTCCACCTGTACAACATTCCAATCAACCACATGAGTAGCATCATGATATTAATTCTTGCACATTGATCTAAGAACTAAGATTCAATCTCATCAAAGAATTATTAACAATTACTCATGAATTGGAAATTTTCAGGAACCAAATAGGTTTCCTCTCTGTATATTATATAAACAATAAAGGATTACAATTCCCATGCATGAGTCTAGCTTAACTGACTCTTTTCCATACAATACCACTCAGTTAACCACTTGACTAAAAACCTTAATTGACTCACCAATCCCTAACTGAAGTTGGAGTGCAATAAATGACTTAATCTCAACTGAAGGAGATCAAACACATGTCATAGCAACCAACCATCAAGTGCTAGTACTGCATGACTCCAATAAACCTTGATGAGGTTAACTGAAGCTGAACTGACCATCAGAAGTTGGTGAAGGCGCCTAGTTCACTCCAGTTCATTAAATAATAATAAAATAATCAATAAATAATGATTAAATAATATATTTAATGCATGGAGGTGCCTTAACTGACTGTAACTGATTGGTTGAACTGAAAGTAACCCCCAGTTAGCAATTAGGTGCCTGAATGTCAACCAGATCACCCCTGGAGTGCTCCAGTTAGCCTCCTTGACTGTAGGAAATGCTAAGTTAGCCTCCTTGACTGTAGGTAGGCGTGGGAGTGACTGGGATGATGGTAATTAATGCTCCTTGATGTCAATTAAACTTAGGATAGTGGTTTAACTAGGCCAATTTGACTGAAGAGTGTGTATGATGGTAAATGTCTCCAACACCCCCCCTTAAGCTATACTCAGGAAGAGTTAGAAAACATAAAAATGCTAGGGCCCTGGAAACAAAGGCCATAGGTCACCCTGTACAATAAAGCAACTGAAACAATGCTCAAAACAAACTAAGTGAGGAAAAGAGGGAAAACCCAGTGGGAACAAAACCCCCCCTCAAGCTGAACACTGAAATTATTCTGGATCACCCTGATGAACTCACCCCCAACAGTGAACGGAGGTAAGTGAACTTCTTTTCTGAAAATATATTGGTGAAGATGTCTGCAATCTGCTCATCAGTTGGGCAGTATTGCAGAATGATGGTCCTGTCATGCACTAGCTCCCTGATGTAGTGCATGTGAATCTCTACATGTTTGGTCCTCTGCCTGGTAACTGGATCCGTGGATATCTTAACAGCACTCTGGTTGTCACAAAATAGAACAGTGGACAAAGTACTACCAAGATCAAACTTTGAAAGAATGCCTTGCAACCAAACTGCTTGGATACAAGCATTCACCGTTCCTCGATACTCGGCCTCTGCTGAAGATAGTGCTATGGCAGCCTACTTTTTTCTTAACCAGAAAATAGGGCCACCACCAAACATGAATACATATCTGGAAGTTGACTTCCGATCAATAGAATCACCCGCCCAATCAGAATCTGTGTATCCAACCAGCTCTAGCTCGGAATCTGCAGCATAGTGAATGCCGTAGGTCCTGGTTCCCTGAATGTACTGGAGGATCCGCTTGGCTTCCTTCCAATGAATATCATGAGGCTGCTGCATGTATCTTGATACAGCATTCACGGCATAACAAATATCAGTCCTAGAATGTGTCAAGTACAACAAGCTACCAATTAGCTGTCGATAGATAGTGCAGTCCATGGGAGGTGTGATTTTTCCTTCTTCAAGGCTGGTCCCTGAAAGGAAACGGAATGGTGCAGGCCTACATTCAGCCATGTTAAACTTGACTAACAGGTCTGAAATGTATTTTTACTGAGTGACCATAATCCCATCAGAATTTTGCTCGATTTCGAGCCCCAAAAATTGTTTTAGAAGCCCCAAATCACTCATTTCAAAGGCATTATGGAGAGCAGTTTTGATGGCTGAAATGGAGGCAATTGTGCTACCTGTGATCAGTAAGTCATCAACATATAAAACAATAATAATAATATGATCATCATGCTGCTATAAATACACATTTGGATCTGATCTACATCGCTGAAAGTTTTGCGAGAGAAGGAAGGCATCCATCTTGGAATACCACTCTCTTGGGGCCTGTTTTAACCCATATAGTGACTTCTTTAGCTTGCAAACCAAAGATGGATAAGTGATGTAAACTTCAGGCTGATTCATGTATATCTCCTCATGAATATCTCCATGCAGAAAGGCTGACTTAACATCCATGTGATGCACCTCCCAGTGCTTGGATGCGGAAATAGCCAAAACAAGGCGGATGGAGTCCATTTTTGCAACCGGTGCAAAGGTCTCATGGTAGTCCACTCCTTGGACCTAAGAGAAACCTTTTTCTACCATCCTTGCCTTATATTTGTAGGTTCTTCCATCAGAATCAACCTTTTTCCGAAACACCCACTTGCATTGAACCAATTTCCTTCCCGGAGGAAGAGAAACTAGCTCCCAAGTAGTGTTTTTCTAAAGAGAATTCATCTCTTCATCCATGGCAACTTGACATCTCGGATCCTTCCGAGCATGGTAGTAAGATTTTGGATCTGAAATAATCATCAAATATCAAGTTTTGGATAGCAAAATATCAGAACAAGAGAGTGCAATACCTGCTCTTTGGAAATCAGACCGGGTTCTCCTTGGATCATCCGGATTTCCAATGTTGTCTCCTGTGGAGGAGAGTGTCTGTCGAGCCCATGTAGGAAGATGAGTTTGCACTTCAGGTTCTGATTCATTATCTGATGTTTGCTGTTCACTGATATCAGAAATCAGAGGATCTAAATCAGGTTCATCACCTCCAATTTCATCATCCAAATATTCAGTGGAATAGGAAGAAATTTCAGCAGTTTTCTCCTCCACTAGTTCCACCTCCTGAAGAGGCTCATCGAACTTGACACTTCTCTCGATGATGATCTGTTTGGTCTTGATATCCAACATCTTGAATCCTTTAGATTCATCATGATATCCAATAAACAGACATTCTATGCTCTGCGGTTGCAAAGCCCTTCTTTTATCAAGCGGAATTCAGGCCCATGCAGTGGACCCAAACACCCGTAGGTTAGACACATCTGGCTTGTGTCCAAAGTATGCTTCGAAAGGAGTCTTACCTTTCACTAATGAATGTGGCACCCTGTTTTGAATGTATGTTGCAGCATGCATGGCTTCAACCCACAAATTTGCAGCAAGCTTCTTTGACTCCAACATACAAGTGGTCATCTCTTTGAGAGACCGGTTCTTCCTTTCTGCTACTCCGTTCTGCTGGGGAGTGTAGGGAATTGAATGTTGGACCTGAATACCACTTTGGGATCAAATGGATAGTAAATCATTACTGACATACTCCCCTCCATTATCAGATCTCAATATCTTGATCTTAAGCCCAGAGGCATTTTCGATCAAAGCCTTCAATTCAGAAAATTTTTCACATACCTCTGATTTCTTTTTGAGGAAGAAAACCCATGTATACCTGGAAAAATCATCAATAAAGGTAAGGAGGTACCTTGATCCATTCATGGATGTGATAGGAATTGGACCATTGATATCATAATGTATCAGCCCCAATATGCTTGTAGCTCAGTTTGCCTTCCCCCGATCGAACTTGTGCTCAGGGTGCTTTCCAATCACACAGCTCTTGCAGACTCCCGTAGTTTCCTTGATGACCGGAAGGCCTTCAACCATGGAATGTTTCTGTAATTGCTGCAAATATTTGAAATTAAGATGGCCAAACCTTTCATGCCATAGCCTACTAACCTCATTTCCATGAGTTAGCAAAGCAGTGGGCTTTTCATCCGCAACAAAGTGAGAAAACTCATAGGCTTTTGCATGATGATTTGCATGGCCTTTTGCAATGAGTTTCCCGGATGAAATTTTTGTTATCTCAACATCATTTGGGATGAAAGAGACCCTCTTAGGCATTCCTGTATGTGTCATTTGATAGACACTAAGAATATTTGCTGCAAGAGATGGTAGATACAAAACATTAGAAAAAGAACCATTTTCTAGATTTACAGTACCTTGTCCTTTGGAAATGATGGTGGAGTCATCTCCCAAGTGGATGGGGATGGATTTGTTGGTCTCCAAGGATGAAAATGAGTATTTTTCAGCCATCATGTGATTCGAAGCTCCACTATCAATCAGCAGTGATTTTGACTTCAAAGTGCTTGCCATGAGGGCATGACCTTTCTCATGCTGTGGTTCCCGGTCTTGTTGATCTTTCCTCCGAAAGCTCTCCGGAAGATTGATGTGATTCCTCTCAAGGAGAGAGGTTGCTTCATCAAGATTTTTCTTCATGCAGACATGTTCAGGGTGACAACCCTTCCCGCAGTAAGAACACCTGACTCTTTCTTTCCCATCGTGCCCTTTTCCTTTGTTCTTCCTTAAACCGGAAGATTCATCATGCTGCTGATTTTCAAATATAGGATTTGGAGCATCAAATTTAGTTTTCTGATTTTTCTGCTGCTTACCTTTACCTTTCACATCTTTGGGCCCCATGACATAGAGGGCTTGGTCTCGGGAAGATCGGATGATCCCCATTTGGACAAGCTTGTCATGTTCACTAGTTAGAGACTCAATGAAGGCATCGAGTGTAGGCATATTCCATTTGGGAGTTGTGAGCTTCCCTACACAGAATGTAGAAACAAAAACTGAATAATCAGCCCTGATTTTGGAGAGGATGGCTAGGATGAGCTGATCATATTCCTTCTCCACTTTGCATTGCTTCAAGAGAAAAACTATATCCTTGAACTTTGTAAAGAAATCATTCAGAGTCTCGAAATTGGAAGGTTGGAGATACATGAGTTCATTTTCGAGTTGATAAACTCTCATGTCATCATGCTTTCCATACAGTGATTCCAATTTGTCCCATATTTCTTTTGGTGTATTCAGATCCGTAAGATGGAAGAGAAGATCATCGGAAATAGAGAGGCATAAGAAACCGAAGGCTTCATCCTTTTTGTTGAAGAATCTTGATTTTACTATGGCGGATCTAGGCTCTGGTTCAGTGTCCATGGTGACTCTGTGGAGTCCTTTTCCTTTTAGCTGATGTTCCATTTTGAGTTTCCATGTGTGGAGATTGTATGGAGTCAACATAGGTACTGAGGAGGCTGCTGAGGAGGCCATCTGGATTTGCTTGTAGCGAATGCTTCACCTGTAGAAACCTGAAAATCAAAACTTAAAGGGCAAAATAAAAGAATTGAGCTATTGCTCACATTTCATGGAGAAATTGATCTTTGTCCTGCCGTATCTCTGATACCATACTAATTCTTGCACATTGATCTAGGAACTAAGATTCAATCTCATCAAAGAATTATTAACAATTACTCATGAATTGGAAATTTTCAGGAACCAAATAGGTTTCCTCTCTGTATATTATATAAACAATAAAGGATTACAATTCCCATGCATGAGCCATAGCTTAACTCAATGAAGAATTCGAATAACTAAGGGACAATTCGAATTCCCATGCATGAGTCTAGCTTAACTGACTCTTTTCCATACAATACCACTCAGTTAACCACTTGACAAAAAACCTTAATTGACTCACCAATTCCTAACTAAAGTTGGAGTGCAATAAATGACTTAATCTCAACTGAAGGAGATCAAACACATGTCATAGCAACCAACCATCAAGTGCTAGTATTGCATGACTCCAATAAACCTTGATGAGGTTAACTGAAGCTGAACTGACCATTAGAAGTTGGTGAAGGCGCCTAGTTCACTCCAGTTCATTAAATAATAATAATAATAATCAATAAATAATGATTAAATAATATATTTAATGCATGGAGGCGCCTTAACTGACTGTAACTGATTGGTTGAACTGAAAGTAACCCCCAATTAGCAATTAGGTGCATGAATGTCAACCAGATCACCCCTGGAGTGCTCCAGTTAGCCTCCTTGACTGTAGGAAAGGCTAAGTTAGCCTCCTTGACTGTAGGTAGGCGTGGGAGTGACTGGGATGATGGTAATTAATTCTCCTTGATGTCAATTAAACCTAGGATAGTGGTTTAACTAGGCCAATTTGACTAAAGAGTGTGTATGATGGTAAATGTCTCCAACACATGAACATACTTTTTCAAAACAGAGATATGGAAAACATTATGTACTTTCAAGTTAGGTGGTAATGCTAGCTGGTATGCAACTTGACCATTTCTAGTTAAAATTTCAAACAGACCACAGTAACGTGGTGCTAACTTTGCACAACTCCCTAGTCTTAGAGAGATTTTCTTTGGCCTTACCTTTATAAATACATGCTCACCTACCTGGAACTCCTTGGGAGTTCTTTTCAAGTCTGCTTGGCTCTTTTGCTGATCCTGTGCCACCTTCAAATTTTCCTGCACTTGTTTTACAATTACCTCCATTTCCTTCAATAATTCTGGTCCTAACACCAATCTATCTACTGGATTATTCCAGGAGATAGGAGTGTTGCATTTACGCCCATATAAACTTTCAAATGGACTAAACTTAGCTGATGACTGATTGTTATTATTATATGCAAACTTTGCTAAATGTAAGTAGTCTTCCCACTTACCTGGTTGATCTTTAACATACATTCTTAATAAATCCTCCAGCACTTGATTCACTCTTTCAATCCGTCCATCTGTTTGAGGATGGAAGGAGGTGCTGAAATTCAATGTTGTATTCAATCCATTAAACAATGACTTCTAAAAATTTCCTATGAATTTAGGATCCCTGTCTGAAATTATAACTTTCGGTACTCCATGTAACCGAAAAATCTGCTTTAAGAATATATTAGTTATATTGGCATCCTTGTAAGTAGTTTTGACAAGAATGAAATGTGTTGCTTTGCTTAATTTTTCAACCACCACCATAAAAGAGTCATTTTGATTCTGATTTCTGGGCAGTCGAGTAATAAAATCTAAGCTAATCACTTCCCACTACCAGCTAGGAATAGGTAAAGGTTGTAGCAAACCAGCTGGATGTTGGTGTTTCGTTTTCACTTGTTGACAGTCCAAACATTTAGCAATGTATTCAGCTACCTCAGATTTCATATTATGCGAAAAATATTCTTTTCTTGGCGTGGCTACAGTCTTTTGGTAACCTAGATGTCCTGACTAAGGTGTTTTATGGACTTCGTCCAGAATTAACAACTTAACCTTAAGCACATTAGGCACATACAGTTTATCCTTAAATAATAAAAATCCATCTTCATTTAGACTATAACCTTTTATTAAGCTTTCTGTAGGTTCTTCTTTAGCTGTAATTTGTAATTTCTGATAAATTTCATCCTGTTTTACCCCTTCTTTAAGCTATTCATTTAAATAAGAAGCATAAGTGCTGATTGCTGCTGTAAAGTTCAGCTTTGTATTTCTGCTCAAAGCATCAGCCGCCTTATTTTCCTTACCCTTTATGTGTTGGATTTCAAAATCGTATTCACTCAAGAAGGTTAACCACCTTGCTTGTCTAGCATTTAAGTTAGGCTGATCTAAAAGATATTTCAGTCCTTTATTATCAGTCATTAGAATAAATTTTCTGCCTATTAAATGATGTCACCACATTTCTAAGGCGTGTATAACAGCCACAACTTCTAAATCATAAGTTGCGTGATTCTTTTCATGAATTTTTAACTTCCTGGACTCATAGGTAATGACATGCCCGTCTTGAGTCAGAACAACGCCTAAGCCATCATTACAGGAATCTGTACATACCACGGAATCCTTATTAGGATTTGCTATTCTTAGAATAGGTGCACTTGTCAATAAGGTTTTTAATTTCTTAAAAATTTCTTCACATTTTGAGTTCCAATCAAATTTCTTGCCTTTCTTTTGTAAGGAAGTGATCGGATTTGCTATTTTTGAAAAGCCTTCAATGAATCTCCGATAATAACCAGTAATTCCCATGAATGACCTAACATCCGTTACATCTTTTGGAACCGGCCAATCTTCGATTGCTCGAATCTTTTCAGGATCAACTGAAATCTCTTCCTTAGTCACTGCGTGACCTAAGTACTGGATTTCATCCTTAAAGAAGTCACACTTGCTAAACTTTGTGAAGAGTTGTTGTTCTTGCAACTCTTGTAAAACTATATTTAGGTGTTCTTTATATTCTTCTTCTATTTTAGAGTAAATTAAGATGTTGTCGATAAACACGACAACAAATTTATCCAAGTATTTATGCATTATATTATTCATTAAGCACACAAAGACAGCTGGGGCGTTAGTAAGCCCAAATGGCATTACGACGAACTCGTAGTGTCCATACCTTGTTCTAAAGGATGTCTTGAAGATATCCTCATCCTTAATTCTTACCTGATGATATCCTGACCTCAATTCTATCTTTGAGAACACCGTGGCTCCTCGTAGTTGATCAAACAGATCATCTATGCGGGGCAACGGATATCTATTTTTAATAGTCATCTTGTTTAGCTGACGGTAACCTATGCATAGTCGCATAGTTCCATCTTTCTTTTTAACAAAGATGACCGGTGCTCCCCAAGGAGACACACTTGGTCGAATGTACTTCTTATCTATTAACTCTTTTAGTTGTGATTTTAACTCATTAAGTTCTAAAATATTCATTCGATATGGAGCTTTCGAGCTAGGTACCGCACCCGGTACTAGCTCAATAGTGAAATCCAATTCCCTCCTTGGAGGTAATCCTGGAATTTCCTCTGGGAATACATCAGTATATTCTTTTAAAACAGGAATATCTTCTAGTTTTAACTTATCTGGTTCAGATTTATTTGCCTCATCTGTAATAGTTATAGCATAGGCTTTACATCCTTTTCTAACAGCTCTGATTATAGTTTTTCTGGGAATACCCTTAACCTTTACTGGTTGTTCATCACTATTTAAGCACATGAAAGTTTTATCGTAACAATTTAAAACTACCTTATGCTGTTCTAACCAATCCATGCCAATTAGTAAATCATATGAACCAAGTGGCAAAACATTAAGTTTAACTGTAGTTTTAAATTCATCCATAAATAAAGCACATTCCTTCACAAAATAGGTTACTTTTCTTTTTTCCCCTATGGCTAATTGAACTAACCAGGAATTATCAAACTTATCGACACACAACTTACATTTTTCCACTATCTGAGGTGCAATGTAACTAAGACTAGCTCTTGAATTGATTAAAATGGTTATAGAGGTTTGATTAATCATACCTTCCACTTCCACCATGGAAGTCTGATAGTCAGCTTGGCGGTTCTCCAAAGCTGCATTTATTCTAGGCATAGTCCTCGCTAGTTCTCCAACGGTCATTTCCTCCTGCACAGTATGAATATTGCTGACTGACATTTTTCAATTTGGGCAGACCGAGGCATAGTGCGGGCCATTACATTCCCAGCACTTAACAGGTTCCTTACGTTCAAAACTCTTGGTAAAATTCCCATGATTATTTGCAGCTTCCTTGCCCTTAAAGTTATTCGAATTATTGGAAGTACCATTTCTATTTCCCTGGAAATTCTTATTGTTAGAATAATTTTTATTCTTATTATTCTTGAAATTCCTCTGGGGTACGAATTCCTTCTTCTTAAACTCAAGCTGATTGTTATTTTTTTTAGCCTTCCAGTTGGCTAAGCCTTCTTTCTTCTTATTCTGCTCAAAATAGAAATTAGCCTTCCTCATGGCCTCCTCCAGAGTCTTCGGGTTATCATACTCAATTCTGTCCTTAATGTGATATGGTAGACAATTGAGAAATCACTGCACTTTAGGCTTCTCATCTACAAAGTAAGGTACATACCTTAACAAGCTTAAGAATTTACTGTTCAAATCCTTCATAGTCATTGAACCTAACTTCAATTCATAAAATTCTTTAGCTCTTTCTTTGTAATATTGTTCAGACAAAAAATTATTCTTGAAGCACCTTTTAAAAGTACTCCAATTAACTTCTTTTTCCCTAATACCCTTAACTCTCTTCATATCTTGCCACTATATATCCGCTTTTTCGGAGAGATTATATATTGCCATTCTTGCCTTCAGCTGATTTGAATAATTGTATATATGAAAATACTTCCTCATCTCGGATAACCAGGACTCTGCTTCTTCCCCTTTTTCGGTCTCTCCATTAAAATTTGGGGGCTTTATCTTTTTAAACTCCCCTAAAATTTCCTCATATGGCTTGTACTTCTTCTTTCTATCATACAACTCAGCCTCACTACTCTCACTAGTAGTATGGTAGCTTTGTCGTTCATCGAACCCTTAAGATGATGAACTGCTTTCAGTTTTTTCCAACTTCATCTTTTTAGATCTTCTTTGATGACTAACATCCTCAGATTCTGATCTTCTGCTCCTTCCTTCAGTTTGGAACTTTTCCATTAAAATTTGGTTCAACTCTTCCCGAGCCTTCAAAATCCTCTCATTCTCCTTCTTGACTGATTCCATTTCAGTCTTCAAATCCTTTACAATCTGCAACAGCTCTGAGGAGTGGGCAGCCACCTCTTCTAGCATAAGTTCTCTGGACAATTGTCTTGTTTCTGTATCTGGAGACTCCTCCTGAGCATACTCTCCTAGCTTCTCCATACCTTCCTATTAAATTTCAGAAAAGGAAATTTTCTGTTCTTTACATAAAACAGAATATATGTTAGTATATTATTTTACTTTATTGTTCTATGGAAGCTAGTTGGGCTGCATCAAGGCCTAGTGTTTGAACCTTGCTCTGATACCACATGTCAAAACCCCAAATTTTCCGAAAAATTTAAAATTTTTAAAATGCATATAATTTCAATAAATGCAGTCACAAATTGTCTAGTTAGTTATTTGTTACTGAATTCATATCTGAATTATCTTTTGATTATATTTATTATTATAGAACACTTTCTTTTCAGTTTACTGATTTGTTTTCTTCTTGCAACCACAAGGTGGAACTGTCACGAAAAACTGGGCTTACTTAGCTTTCGAGCTGACGCAGAAGTTTTCCTTCTCTTACAGATTTACAGGTAAGAAGTTCAGGTGCTGCTTATCAAAATTCTAAAGTATTCAATATAAATTCTTCGCACAATATTTAATTCAGTAGAAGAATATACATGCTAGTCAGTTTCTGAAGCTTATCGAGGTAAAGCATTAAACTATTCTTCTTTTCAATATGTTCTGGAAATAGATTTGATTCTACTGGTATTGATGACAACTGTTTCCCTTCTTGAAGGCTTGATTTAATATTCTTACTGAGTACTAAACTCTTGATGTTTACACTAAACGTCAAAAGTAAAATGCTTTAAATATTTCTTTACAAGCTTAGCAAGTATGGCAGAATTATAAAGTTAAAAGGTCTAGTTTTTATTTGTACAAACTTACTAATTTATGCCATGCTTGAATTGGTTACTGCACAGTGTAAAATGATAAAGAGTTTATATACCAACCTCCCACTTTCATTACTTCGAAGTTTAAGGGGTTATAACCTTATTGCATACTACAATCAATTTAATTTATACTAGTGTTGGAGTGTCTAATCCCTCTATACTATAATCGCTTGGAAATAACATCTATTTGTGGTTAATAAATATCATTAACAATTTCAAGGTGAACCCTTAAACTTTTAGAGACTTCTCATGCTTATAAGAAAATCGTGCTAGTTCCATACTAAATCATTCAAAGGTAAGAGACTGACACTAGTATGGAGATATTTATCATAGAATGATTATGTAAAATCCTTTCCAATTATAACAATAGGCTAGATTCAAATTAAGTTAAAGTTGGATTAGTGAATAAAGGCCAAGTTTATAAAACAACAGAAGTCATAGGATAGACCTCACCCTTAACAAGTCTAAGGTTTATCTTTGAATCCAAAATCTAACATCTTTTACCATAATGCTTCTTATCTCCTTGCATGCCTAAAATACTTGGGTAAGAAGTAATTCTACTTTTTTTTTAAGTTACAATTACTTTATTGATAGAATAATTACTTGTGAGTAAGGTTCTCACTAAGAGAATAAACATTATTACTCTCTTTTTATGACATACTTTATAAGACTCTATCATCATCGTGATTATATATGTTTGATAGAAGCGTTGCCTAGTATAGCGCGAAGGTTAAGCAAAAGGGCCATACGATGATGTAAAATAAATCTAGGCTTAAATTATGTTTTATGAACACCAAAGTTATAAAGTATAAGGGTCGTAAGATTTTCCTCATGACCTCGATGATTGCAATGACTAGGGTTATAATTAATGAAAACTTGTGTTGTTTCCATGCAACGTAAGTCAATTGGACAAGGGTTATAATTCGATCATTCCATTATCAATGATTGGAATAATGTTCAAAGAAGGGCTCACCGAGACTATACACTCATACCCACTGCAAGTGAAATATTTATCAAGCTAACGTGGCGTCCTTACAGCCAAGCGAACCGAGAATAAAAGACTCTTCCCTTCGAACCCTAAGATCATTGTTGAGCGTGGTATTCGGCCTCCTGCCACTCTGCACTGGGATCCTGTCTACACTGTCGCTTACCTTGATGGCCGGTAGTCTCCCTTCGTGCTATTTTCCTGAATACTTTGACTGTAAAATGTTGTCCCGTAAACCTTTGGTTACTTGGATGTGGGTTTATGATAATTTCTCCAAGTTTTCTCCTTTGTAGATGGCTCCATTTCAAACCCTTTGACTGAGAAAGGGACCTTCTCCCTCCTCGACCTGGTACAGAGTGTAGTGGCCTTGCATTGCATAGTTCTTAGGTGTAGGGTTTCACCGTAAATTAGTTTCCTCCTTGCTGGGTATGTAACGACCACCTGGGTGTAAATATTTCTGTGCTAGCTTCTTGTAGACTCAGTTGCTATTGGTTGTTTAAGGTGATAGCAAGTTCTTTCTCCCTTGCTGCAGATGAAAGGTTCCCTATTCCTCGTGCTGGTGGCTACCTTGCTGGTCTTCGGCGGTCGTATATCCGTTACAAAATTAGGTAAGAACGTTGTTTCATTTATTCATTATCTTTCAAAACTGTTTTGCTTAAATAATTATTCTATCTTGTTACAAGGTTTTAATATCATTACTCCTGTTCGTTTACAGGGTCGACCTGTCCTCCTCAGCGTGAATGGTGCAAGACCGCGACGATTGGCTGTTACGGTAAGCCTAGTTTAACCATGGCATTTTCCTCCTTGTTGGTCCCTTAGGGACAGTCGTGGGTTGGCCTTCGTGGTCTATAACCCTCGTGGATTTCTTGGTTCAAATAAATGAACCCGTTCACTGTTGTTTAAGAGATTAAACCTTCATTTTACAAATAGGATCTGCAGCTGAGGCCGAGACTATGATTTTGAGCTTTAAATCATTACTGTGTAATATATATATATATATATATATATATAGATGTTAATGTTGTACAAGCTGTAAAAGCCTTACTTTGCAGATCTTGTTTAAAGCCGAGAGGCCTTAAGGAGTTAAACTCTTTCCTTTATTAACTCCATTGTATACTCTGATATATATTTTGGATTTGAAAGGTTTTACCCTATCTTGACAATATTTAAAAATATTTACAGCTTCTTTATTTATCTTGTAACTTATGTGGCTCTACTGTAAATGGTTTTGATTGTTATTTCTAAAGTGTAAAGATTGGTTGAGCTCGATAGGTCGAGCATTTTGTCGCTCTGTGGGATAATTCCTGTGCGTTATTATACTTGATTTTTACCTGTAATAATATTTTTTTTTTATCTTCAAAATATACTAGGGTTACTGTACAGGGTTTTTATAATAATTTATTGTATTACAAAGAATTATAAAAGGTTGTTTTATAAATTATTTTTAACCTTCAGAGATATAAAGACTCTATGTTTTTACTGATTTATTTAGGTATCTGCTAGATACAGCTTGAGTACATAGATTATACTTGTTTACTATGTACTATAATGGAATATAACATTGCTTAAATTCATATTAATATTGTTCTTATAAGAACTTATTTATTACCATTATTCTTTGTTTATTTATAATCAAAAAAATAAATTAGTATTATATTATTGTGCTTTTACTGTACTCTATAACTTACAGAAATACTCTCTGTATTTTATATTATCTTGGTTATGTTACAAGTTTATTATTTATAAACTAGGAGTAATAGAACTAAGTACTACGTTTGTTGACAGCTTAAAAGTATAGGTTAGCAATTATAGAATTTGTTATGCTTAACTAAATAAAACCAATTAGATGAATAATATACATTACTACCCATAAGTAAAAGCTGAAATAGACTATCTGTAGAAGTAAGTCAATATTATATCTATTCTTCCTTTCAATTTGATTTCTTTATACATGCAATAGTTAATTAACCTAGACTGTAAAGAAATAAACTGTAGAGTGGTAAAGCATTTCTAATTAGCTTTACCTTACTCTAGTTTTACTATTGTACTCTTCTCTTGAATTCAAATAAGCAATAAAAATTACTGAAAGTAACTATTTTATCAAAACTGTTTTATCTACCCATTCATACTACTGTCAGCAAATAATATAGCTTCTTTCTCTGTTCCAATAGACTGACAGTTTCAGTACAGGTTAATACTACTCCTGATACAAAAGATATTTCTTCTGATAACAACACAAAGAAAAATACTCTATAATGCCACTAACATTCTATTATGTACTTTCATCATACTATCTTAGTTATAATTTCACCCCTGTGTTGGAGTACGGTCTGGATCACTCTAGATGAGGAAAAACACAGGTGGGGTTTTATTTCTCATCAAAAGGATTTTTGTTACTAAACAAACTAAGAACAATTTCATTACTAAACCATCTAAATCTTTACATCATATGCTACAAACATAACATTCAGTCATACACAGATATTAAAACAAAGATTATTAGATGGCAGAACCTGTTCTTAAGCTTGGACGACAACAGCAATGGGAGGCTGTTCCTCCCTACCAACTCCTAGAGAGCACTCAAACAGTGACTCCTCAGGACCCCCGAGCTTTCTCTGGTCTCCCTGGCTGGAACTAGGTGCAACAATAATCAAGTACCAGTCTTTAGACTCAATACAAAACCTGAACTTATCAGTAAGTTCTCTCAGCTAACAAGCTGTATCAGACCAAGTTACTGCAGAATATCTCTCCAAACACCTTCCTTACATTTTTCCCTTTTCCCCAATGAATTCCTTGAAGAGCATTCCTCCTGAATGATTCTTCTCCTGGAAAATATCTGAGCAGCCTTAGCTCTATTCATTGGGTACTTTTTAAAAGATTTCCTAGGTCTTTTTGAGTTAGTTGTCATTTATTGAGCCACCTGCTCTGATCCCACTTTCTTGGGGGATCATGACCCCAAATGTAGGGAAGTTGCCACCTGCAACATAGGAAGTGTTTGAGGATGTTGTCACTTGTCTTTTTCCCTCCACCTAGTTCCTTCCACTAGTTTGACCAGTTACACTCTTATTAACAACTCTCCCATGCTGTTGTCTCCACTTTTTATTTATTTAATAATAAAATATTCATAATTACATTCCACTTCTTTTGACTCTGCTGAGTCATCAGTTCCTACTTAGCATTAAATTTAACATAATGTCTTAGGAAATCAAATTAAACAATTTACATTATTTTACAAAATTGGGGTATGTGACATACACACCCCCTTAAAATGTAACATCGTCCTCGATGTTACTTATTTTTCATGCTCTGCAATCTCTTGGAATAGATTCGGGTATGCCTCCTGAATATTACTTTCCAGTTCCCAAGTAGCCTCTTCAGGACTAAGGTGCTTCCATTGCACCTTCACCTGTCCAATGGTGCAGTTCCGCAGAGTAATTTCCCTCCTCCCGAGGATACAGTCTGGTTCCACCAGAATTTCTCCTTCTGGTTCCACCTGTACAACATTCCAATAAACCACATGAGTAGCATCATGAACATACTTTTTCAAAACAAAGATATGGAAAACATTATGTACTTTCAAGTTAGGTGGTAATTCTAGCTGGTATGCAACTTGACCAATTCTAGATAAAATTTCAAACGGACCACAGTAACGTGGTGCTAACTTTGCACAACTCCCCAGTCTTAGAGAGATTTTCTTTCGCCTTACCTTTATAAATACATGCTCACCTACTTGGAACTTCTTGGGAGTTCTTTTCAAGTCTGCTTGGTTCTTTTGCTGATCCTTTGCCACCATCAATTTTTCTTGCACTTGTTTTACAATTACCTCCATTTCCTTCAATAATTATGGTCCTAACACCAATCTATCTACTGGATTATTTCAGGAGATAGGAGTGTTTCATTTACGCCCATATAAAATTTCGAATGGACTAAACTTAGCTGATGACTGATTGTTATTATTATATGCAAACTTTGCTAAATGTAAGTAGTCTTCCCACTTACCTGGTTGATCTTTAACATACATTCTTAATAAATCCTCCAGCACTTGATTGACTCTTTCAGTCTGTCCATCTGTTTGAGGATGGAAGGAGGTGCTGAAATTCAATGATGTATTCAATCCATTAAACAATGACTTCCAAAAATTTCCTGTGAATTTAGGATCCCTGTCTGAAATTATAACTTTCGGTACTCCATGTAACCAAAAAATCTGCTTTAAGAATATATCAGCTATATTGGCAGCCTTGTAAGTAGTTTTGACAGGAATGAAATGTGTTGCTTTGCTTAACTTGTCAACCACCACCATAATAGAGTCATTTTGATTCTGATTTCTGGGCAGTCCAGTAATAAAATCTAAGCTAATCACTTCCCACTTCCAGCTAGGAATAGGTAAAGGTTGTAGCAAATCAGCT
Source organism: Pseudotsuga menziesii (assembly GCA_001517045.1). Classification (NCBI taxonomy): domain Eukaryota; kingdom Viridiplantae; phylum Streptophyta; class Pinopsida; order Pinales; family Pinaceae; genus Pseudotsuga; species Pseudotsuga menziesii. The sequence goes on along the minus strand of LPNX011025753.1, from coordinate 99,694 downwards.
GGATATTGGTGTTCCATTTTCACTTGTTGACAGTCCAAACATTTAGCAATGTATTCAGCTACCTCAGATTTCATATTATGCCAAAAATATTCTTTTCTTAGCATGGTTACAGTCTTTTGGTAACCTAGATGTCCTGAGTAAGGTGTTTTATAGACTTCGTCAATAATTAACAACTTAACCTTAAGCACATTAGGCACATACAGTTTATCCTTAAATAATAAAAATCCATCTTCATTTAGACTATAACCTTTCATTAAGCTTTCTGTAGGTTCTTCTTTAGCTGTAATTTGTAATTTCTGATAAATTTCATTCTGTTTTACCCCTTCTTTAAGTTGTTCATTTAAATCAGAAGCATAAGTGCTGATTGTTGCTATAAAGTTCAGCTTTGCATTTCTGCTCCAAGCATCAGCCACCTTATTTTCCTTACCCTTTATGTCCTGGATTTCAAAATCGTATTCACTCAAGAAGGTTAACCACCTTGCTTGTCTAGCATTTAAGTTAGGCTGATCTAAAAGATATTTCAGTCCTTTATTATCAGTCATCAGAATAAATTTTCTGCCTATTAAATGATGTCGCCACATTTTCAAGGCGTGTATAACAACCGAAAGTTCTAAATCATAAGTTACGTAATTCTTTTCGTGAATTTTTAAATTCCTGGACTCATAGGCAATGACATGCCCGTCTTGAGTCAGAACACCACCTAAGCCATCATTACAGGCATCTGTACATACCACGAAATCCTTATTAGGATCTTCTATTCTTAGAATAGTTGCACTTGTCAATAAGGTTTTTAATTTCTTAAAACTTTCTTCACATTTTGAGTTCCAATCAAATTTCTTGCCTTTCTTTTGCAAGGAAGTGATGGGATTTGCTATTTTTGAAAAGCCTTCAATGAATCTCCGGTAATAACCGGTAATTCCCATGAATGACCTAACATTCGTTACATCTTTTGGAATCAGCCAATCTTCGATTGCCCGAATCTTTTCAGGATCAACTGAAATCCCTTCCTTAGTCACTACGTGACCTAAGTACTAGATTTCATCCTTAAAGAAGTCACACTTGCTAAACTTCATGAAGAGTTGTTGTTCTCGCAACTCTTGTAAAACTATATTTAGGTGTTCTTTATGTTCTTCTTCTGTTTTAGAGTAAATTAAGATGTCGTCGATAAACACGACAAAAAATTTATCTAAGTATTTATGCATTATATTATTCATTAAGCACATAAAGACAGCTAGGGAATTAGTAAGCCCAAATGGCATTACGACGAACTCGTAGTGTCCATACCTTGTTCTAAAGGCTGTCTTGAAGATATCCTCATCCTTAATTCTTACTTGATGATATCATGACCTCAAGTATATCTTTGAGAACACCGTGGCTCCTCGTAGTTGATCAAACAGATCATCTATGCGGGGAAATGGATATCTATTTTTAATAGTCATCTTGTTTAGATGACGGTAATCTATGCATAGTTGCATAGTTCCGTCTTTCTTTTTAACAAAGATGACTGGTGCTCCCCCAGGAGACACACTTGGTCGAATGTACTTCTTATCTATTAACTCTCTTAGTTGTGATTTTAACTCATTAAGTTCTAAAATATTCATTTGATACGGAGCTTTCGAGCTAGGTACCGCACCCGGTACCAGCTCAATAGTGAAATCCAATTCCTTCCTTGGAGGTAATCCTGGAATTTCCTCTGGGAATACATCAGTATATTCTTTTAAAACAAGAATATCTTCTATTTTTAACTTATCTGGTTCAGATTTATTTACCTCATCTGTAATAGTTACAGCATAGGCTTTACATCCTTTTCTAACAGCTCTTTTAAGTTGTAAAGCATAAATCTTTCTGATTATAGTTTTTCTAGGAATATCCTTAACCTTTACTGGTTGTTCATCACTATTTAAGCACGTGAAAGTTTTATCGTAACAATTTAAAACTACCTTATGTTGTTCTAACCAATCCATGCCAATTAGTAAATCATATGAGCCAAGTGGAAAAACATTAAGTTTAACTGTAGTTTTAAATTCATCCATAAATAAAGCACATTCCTTCACAAAATAGGTTACTTTTCTTTTTGCCCCTGTGGCTAATTGAACTAACCAGGAATTATCAAACTTATCGACAGACAACTTACATTTTCCCACTATCTGAGGTGCAATGTAACTAAGACTATCTGCTGGATCGATTAAAATGGTTACAGGGGTTTTATTAATCATACCTTCCACTTCCACCATGGAAGTCTGATAGTCAGCTTGGCGGTTCTCCAAAGATGCATTTATTCTAGGCATAGTCCTCGCTAGTTCTCCAACGGTCATTTCCTCCTGCACAGTATGAATATTGCTGAATGACTTTTTTCGATTTGGGAAGACCGAGGCATAGTGCGGGCCATTACATTCCCAGCAATTAACAGGTTCCTTACGTTCAAAACTCTTGGTAAAATTCCCATGGTTATTTGCAGCTTCCTTGCCCTTAAAGTTATTCGAATTATTGGAAGTACCATTTCTATTTCCATGGAAATTATTATTGTTAGAATAATTTTTATTCTTATTATTCTTGAAATTACTCTGGGGTACAAATTCATTTTTCTTAAACTCAGGTTGATTGTTTTTTTTCTTAGCCTTCCAGTTGGCTAAGCCTTATTTCTTCTTATTCTGCTCAAAACAGAAATTATCCTTCCTCATGGCCTCCTCCAGAATTTTTGGGTTATCATACTCAATTCTGTCCTTAATGTGATATGGTAGACAGCTGAGAAATCGCTGCACTTTAGGTTTCTCATCTACTAGGTAAGGTACATACCTCAACAAGCTTAAGAATTTACTGTTCAAATCCTTCATAGTCATTGCACTTAACTTCAATTCATAAAATTCTTTAGCTCTTTCTTCGTAATATTGTTCGGACAAAAATTTCTTCTTGAAGTACCTTTTAAAAGTACTCCAATTAACTTCTTTTTCCCTGATACCCTTGACTCTCTTCAGATCTTGCCACCATATATCCGCTTTTCTGGAGAGATTATATATTGCTATTCTTGCCTTCAGCTAATTTGAATAATTGTATATATGAAAATACTTCCTTATCCCGGATAACTAGGACTCTGCTTCTTCCCCTTTTTCGGTCTCTCCATTAAAAGTTGGGGGCTTTATCTTTTTAAACTCCCCTGAAATTTCCTCATATGATCTGTACTTCTTCTTTCTGTCATACAACTCGGCCTCACTACTGTCACTAGTAGTATGGTAGCTTTGTCATTCACCGAACCCTTCAGATGATGAACTGATTTCAGTTTTTGCCAACTTCATCATTTTAGATCTTATTTGATGACTAACATCCTCAAATTCTGATCTTCTGCTCCTTCCTTCAGTTTGGAACTTTTCCATTAAAATTTGGTTCAACTCTTCCTGAGCCTTCAAAATCCTCTCATTCTCCTTCTTGACTAATTCCATTTCAGTCTTCAAATCCTTTACAGTCTGCAACAGCTCTAAGGATTGGGCAGTCACCTCTTCTAACATATGTTCTCTGGACAATTGTCTTGTTTCTGTATCTGGAGACTCCTCCCAAGCATACTCTCCTAGCTTCTCCATACCTGCCTGTTAAATTTCAGAAAAAAAAAAAAAGAAGAAGAAATTTTATGTTCTTCACATAAAACATAATATATGTTAGTATATTATTTTACTTTACTGTTCTATGGAATCTAGTTGGACTGCATCAAGGCCTAGTGTTTGAACCTTGCTCTGATACCACATGTCAAAACCCCAAATATTCTGAAAAATTTAAAAATTTAAAAATGCATATAATTTCAATAAATGCAGTCACAAATTGTCTAGTTAGTTATTTGTTATTGAATTCATATTTATCTTTATAGAACAGTTTCTTTTCAGTTTACTGATTTGTTTTCTTCTTGCGACCACAAGGTGGAACTGTCATGAAAAACTGGGCTTACTTAGCTTTCAAGCTGACGCAGAAATTTTCCTTCTCTTACAGATTTATAGGTAACAAGTTTGGGTGCTGCTTATCAAAAATCTAAAGTATTCAATATAAATTCTTCACACAATATTTAATTCAGTAGAAGAATATACATGCTAGTCAGTTTCCGAAGCTTATTGAGGTAAAGCATTAAACTGTTCTTCTTTTCAAGATGTTCTGGAAATAGATTTGATTCTACTGGTATTGAAGACAGCTCATTCCCTTCTTGAAGGATTGATTTAATATTCTTACTGAGTACTAAACTCTTGATGTTTATACTAAACGTAAAAAGTAAAATGATTTAAATATTTCTTTACAAGCTTAGCAAGTATGGCAGAATTATAAAGTTAAAAGGTCTAGTTTTTATTTGTACAAACTTACTAATTTATGCCATGCTTGATTTGGTTACTGCACAGTGTAAAATCATAAATATTTTATATACCAACCTCCCACTTTCATTACTTCGAAGTTTAAGGGGTTATAACCTTATTGCATACTACAATCAATTTAATTTATACTAGTGTTGGAGGGTCAAATCCCTCTGTACTATAATCGCTTGGAAATAAATTCCAGTTGTGGTTAATAAATATCATTAACAATTTCAAGGTGAACCCTTAAACTTTTAGAGAATTCTCATGCTTATAAGCAAACCCCGCTAGTTCCATACTAAATCATTCAAAGGTAAGAGACTGACACTAGTATGGAGATATTTATCATAGAATGATTATGTAAAATCCTTTCCAATTATAACAATAGGCTAGCTTCGAATTAAGTTAAAGTTGGATAAGTGAATAAAGGCCAAGTTTATAAAACAACAGAGGTCATAGGATAGACCTCACCCTTAACAATTCTAAGGTTTATCTTTGAATCCAAAATCTAACATCTTTTACCATAATGCTTCTTATCTCCTTGCATGCCTAAAATACTTGGGTAAGAAGTAATTCTACCTTTTTTTTAAGTTACAATTGCTTGATTGATAGAATAATTACTTGTGAGTAAGGTTCTCACTAAGAGAATAAACGTTATTAATCTCTTTTTATGACATATTTTATAAGACTCTATCATCGTCGTGATTATATATGTTTGATAGAAGCATTGCCTAGTATAGCGCGAAGGTTAAGCAAAAGGGCCATACCATGATGTAAAATAAAGCTAGGCTTAAATTATGTTTTTTGAACACCAAAGTTATAAAGTATAAGGGTTGTAATATTTTCCTCTCGACCTCGATGATTGCAATGACTAGGGTTATAAGTAATGAAAACTTGTGTTGTTTCCATGCAGCATAAGTCAATTGGACAAGGGTTATAATTCGATCATTCCATTATCAATGATTGGAATAATGTTCAAAGAAGGGCTCACCAAGACTATACACTCGTACCCATTGCAAGTGAAATATTTATCAAGCTAACGTGGCGTCCTTACAGCCAAGCGAACAGAGAATAAAAGACTCTTCCCTTTGAACCCCAAGCTCATTGTTCAGCATGGTATTCGGCCTCCTGTCGCTCTACACCGGGCTCCTGTCTGCACTGTCGCTTACCTTGATGGTCGGTAGTCTCCCTTCATGCTGTTTTTCCGAATACTTTGACTGTAAAATGCTGTCCCGTAAACCTTTGGTTACTTCGATGTGGGTTTATGATACTTTCTCCAGGTTTTCTCCTTTGTAGCTGGCTCCATTTCAAACCCTTTGACTGAGAAAGGGACCTTCTCCCTCCTCGACCTGGTACAAAGTGTAGTGGCCTTGCATTGCATAGTTGTTAGGTGTAGGGTTTCACCGTATATTAGTTTCCTCCTTGATGGGTATGTAACGACCACCTGGGTGTAAATACTTCTATGCTAGCTGCTTGTAGACTCAGTTGCTATTGGTTGTTTAAGGTGATAGCAAGTTATTTCTCCCCTGCTGCAGATGAAAGGTTCCTTGTTCCTCACGCTGGTGGCTACCTTGCTGCTCTTTGACGGCCATATCTCCATTACAAAATGAGGTAAGAATGTTGTTTCATTTACTCATTATCTTTCAAAACTATTTTGCTTAAATAATTATTCTATCTTGTTACAAGGTTTTAATATCATTACTCCTCTTCGTTTACAGGGTCGACCTGTCCTCCTCAGCGTGAATGGTGCAAGACCGCGACGATTGGCTGTTACGGTATGCTTGGTTTAACCATTGCATTTTCCTCCTTGTTGGTCCCTTGGGGATAGTCGTGGGTTGGCCTTCGTGGTCTGTAACCCTCGCGATTTTCTTGGTTCAAATAAATGAAACCGTTCGATGTTGTTTAAGAGATTAAACCTTCGTTTTACAAATAGGATCTGCAGCCGAGGCTGAGACTATGATTTTGAGCTTTAAATTATTACTGTGTAATATATATATAGATGTTAATGTTGTACAAGCTGTAAAAGCCTTACTTTGCAGATCTTGTTTAAAGCCGAGAGGCCTTAAGGAGTTAAACTCTTTCCTTTATTAACTCCATTGTATACTCTGATATATATTTTGGATTTGAAAGGTTTTACCCTATCTTGACAATATTTAAAAATATTTACAGCTTCTTTATTTATCTTGTAACTTATGCGGCTCTACTGTAAATGGTTTTGATTGTTATTTCTAAAGTGTAAAGATTGGTTGAGCTCGATAGGTCGAGCATTATGTCGCTCTGTGGGATAATTCCTGTGCGTTATTATACTTGATTTTTACCTGTAATAATATATATATTTTTTATCTTCAAAGTATACTAGGGTTACTGTACAGGGTTTTTATAATAATTTATTGTATTACAAAGAATTATAAAAGGTTGTTTTATAAATTATTTTTAACCTTCGGAGGTATAAAGACTCTATGTTTTTATTGATTTATTTAGGTATCTGCTAGATATAGCTTGAGTACAGAGATTATACTTGTTTATTGTGTACTATAATGGAATATAACATTGCTTAAATTCATATTAATACTCTTCTTATAAGAACTTATTTATTACCTTTATTCTTTGTTTATTTATAATCAATAAAATAAATTAGTATTATATTAATGTGTTTTTACTGTACTCTATACCTTACAGAAATACTCTCAGTATTTTATATTATCTTGGTTATGTTACAAGTTTATTATTTATAAATTAAGAGTAATAGAACTAAGTACTACGTTTGTTGACAGCTTAAAAGTATAGGTTAGCAATTATAGAATTTGTTATGCTTAACTAAATAAAACCAATTAGATGAATAATATACATTACTACCCGTAAGTAAAATCTGAAATAGACTATCTGTAGAAGTAAGTCAATATTCTAGCTATTCTTCCTTTCAATTTGATTTCTTTATACATGCAATAGTTAATTAACCTAAACTATAAAGAAATAAACTGTAGAGTGGTAAAGCATTTCTAATTAGCTTTACCTTACAATAGTTTTACTATTGTACTCTTCTCTTGAATTCAATAAGCAATAAAAATTACTGAAAGTAACTATTTTATCAAAATTGTTTTATCTACCCATTCATACTACTGTCAGCAAATAATATAACTTCTTTCTCTATTCCAATAGACTAACAGTTTCAGTACAGGTTAATACTACTCCTGATACAAAAGATATTTCTTCTAATAACAACACAAAGAAAAATACTCTATAATGCCACTAACATTCTATTATGTACTTTCATCATACTATCTTATTTATAATTTCACCCCTGTGCTGGAGTACAGTCTGGATCACTGCAGATGAGGAAAAACATAGGTGGGGTTTTATTTCTCATCAAAAGTATTTTTGTTACTAAAAAAACTAAGAACAATTTCATTACTAAACCATCTAAATCTTTACATCATATGCTACAAACATAACATTTAGTCATACACAGATATTAAAACAAAGATTATTAGATGGCAGAACCTGTTCTTAAGCTTGGACGACAACAACAATGGGAGGCCGTTCCTCCCTACCAACTCTTGGAGAGCACTCAAACAGTGACTCCTCAGGACCCCCGAGCTTGCTCTGGTCTCCCTGGCTGGAACTAGGTGCAGCAATAATCAAGTACCAGTCACGAGGACTTCACTTAGTGAACATCTCACATAGCACATGCGATCGTGGGATATTAAAGAATACCCTTAATTTCCAGAGATATTGACCCAAGCTCTTTTTGTTGAAACCCCCTCCCAATACTTAAAACCTCCTCCCCACCCCTTTTTATACCTCAATCCTTATAAACCACCCTACCCACCCCCACCTTAAACCCCTCATCCCCCCAATACCTGCAATATATTGGTTCAATTTTTAATAATTTTAAAACCCACAATATGAACTAACGTGATAGGATATTGGTCAACAAGTGAAGCCCCTGTGGTACCAGTCTTCAGACTCAATACAAGCCCTGAACTTATTAGGAAGTTCTCTCAGCTAACAAGTTGTATCACACCAAGTTACTACAGAATATCTCTCCAAACACCGTCCTTATAGTTTTCCCTTTTCCCCAATGAATTCCTTGAAGAGCATTCCTCCTGAATGATTCTTCTCCTGGAAAATATCTGAGCAACCTTAGATCTATTCATTGGTTACTTTTTAAAATATTGCCTAGGTCTTTTTGGGTTAGTTGTCATTTATTGAGCCACCTACTCTGATCCCACTTTCTTGGGGGATCATGGCCCCAAATGTGGGGAAGTTTCCACCTGCAACATCGGAAGTGTTTGAGGATGTTGCCACTTGTCTTTTGTCCTCCACCTAGTTTCTTCCACCAGTTTGACCAATAAAACTCTTATTAATAGCTCTCCCATGCTGTTGTCTCCATGTTTTATTTATTTAATAATAAAATATTCAGAATTACATTCCACTTCTTTTGACTCTGCTGAGTCATGAGTTCCTACTTAGCATTAACTTTAACATAATGTCTTAGGAAATCAAATTAAACAATTAACATTATTTTACAAAATTGGGGTATGTGACAACTAAACCGCGAAAACATATTAGTATTTAGTAGTTAGAAACAGATTATGAGCCCTCACACCATAAAATGAAAGAAGAATTAGAAACCATTTAAAATTAGGGCATACTTATTGTTGGTGGTGCAATCAATGATTTCTTAGATTGTCTTACCCATGACTGAAATAGATGTTTTACTTGTTTAGAAGTGACATCAGGGAAGCGGGATGCCAACTGTGCTGTAGTTTCGTCATTTAGTGGACTTCTTGTCTTTTCATATTCAACATGAAGTTGACATCTAATATTGGAAGCCAAAAATCTTATTTCTTTAAAATTTTGGAAACTACCCTCTGATCTCATAACTAGTTTGAAAAATTGTGCTCACATCTCATTTACAAGACACATTTTGTCATGTTCAAATGTTTTTCTATACTCCTTAACAAGTCCTCTTCCTCCTCCTTGGTTGTTGTTCAAATTTTTCATTTCCCTATTCTTACGTTCCATTACTTCATTCCTTAACCATCCTAAAGTATAAGGATGAGTAGCCCTAGTCATCTGAAGAGCATGGGCCCCTTGGATATGCATATGAGGAACGATCTCATCTCCTAAACAACAAGAACACAACCAAATCCACTCACTAGCAAGGAATCCAATCTTGCAATGATAGTGGATCAAATTTTATATCGTGAATGAGATAATACCACCATGTTGAAAAACATAATACTATGAACTTAGTATAAATTGGCATAATTTTCCTCATATTCATATTTATCATCCCCTACACACCCTTGCAATTGCACCATGTGGAATTCTTTATAATACTTCCACATCCTCACCAAATTTTTATACTTTTCTTCATCTGGTAGGCCTTCAATAACCTACAAGCATAACATTTCATTGTACATGATACACTACTTAATTTTCTATTAAAATTGCATAAAAGTAAGAGCAAATTTCACTCTTGTTCCATCATAAAATCATCACTTATTGTTAGTCAAGACCCGCATTAAAAATATTGGATATGCTAACATAATTATTAAACCTTTAAAATAACCTCATTCCGAATAAGGATCTTTTCTGATGCGGATCCATCTAATTGTCCATATTTAAGGTCATTGTACTCTTGTCCTTTATGATGGTATTGTTCCCCGGTCTTACATGGAACACCAATTTTCTCCATCACCTCCCAAATTTGAAAAAATTATGTTTCCTCAATCGCTCTAGTTGGATGAACCTTGTCGTAATCTTGTGCAATTTTTAGAATGTCACGGAACATCTTCAAAACAGTTCTAATTCTGGCATGGCGATCACAATATACAAAGTTGGAAATTGAACGAGGAGTCAATTGTAATAAGTTGGAAGCACATGTTTCACTAGGGACGATTTAGTTAAATAATAATAATTTCCATTTATAGTAAAGAAATAATTCTAAAAACATGTACCTTTTGATCATTTGTTCTATTCATGAGATACTTTTTGATAATATTCAATTCTCTGTTGCATAAGGCATGGTTGAATGTCTGTAATACACTCATCCAACTTTTCTTCCCATCCTTCAATGCTTTGTTCCAAAGCATGATTCAATTCCTAAAGTTTTAACACAAAGTAAGATTAAGAAATTCATGGCTAGATATCAACAAAAATTAGTAAACTTTTAATAAATATGTAAAATGTACTATGAGAAAGTTCAGTGACATTGCATAAAACTTGGAAATGCTATGAATAGTATCCCCATCTTGAATTTTGATTTTATATGTAACCATGTGTATATATTTTTATGGCATATGCACCAAGGGCAAAAATTATTATTGCATACTAAACTGCATATCGCCACTAGATCATGGCACTCGAACAAAGTCACTTCCACTACCCTTCCATCTAGCATTAAGATCCCGTATTGTGAAAGTTTGCTTATCTGATTCATTAAGTTATCCTCATTTGTAGGATCAGCAACATGTGCTAAAACCTATTTATATTATTCCTTTCCATCCCATTTTCCAAGGCTTACACAAGACATCAAGCCACTATCTTCTAGTAACTCAAATAATATCTCACATACCTGCCCACCTCAATCATAATGTACACAAGAATCAATACCAAGTTTGAAAGAAACTTCAATGACTCTACTTCCAGTCCTCTTTTCATAGGACTCAACCATAAATGAAGCATATGAATTTACTTGCTTCACTCTAAGTCCATATGTGAGACCATCAGTTCTCTCCCAACCCATATCAATATCCTCGGCTTCTTTGCTCCACTTTTTCATCTCCTTGGAAACTAAAGTTGGACTAACCCCTTGCAATACACCATGACAGTCAATCTGCTTCAAACATTGCAAAGCCTTATGGCTCATGCTTGATTCAATAAATACAGAAGCCATATTCCTAGGCATAAAATCATTACGGATCTCTTGCATAACAATTGATCAAATTTTATGAAGCACTCCATCTAGGTGTTCAAGAACATCCTCAAATTTAGAATCTTCACCATAGTTTTTCTGATGAAGTACCCAATTCCAAAAATAATGTCATTTTCATCTACATCTTCAAGTGACTTCCTAGAGAACCATCTACCAATTTCCTTAAATGTTTTGTTCCCTTCATTTACTCTGCGATTAAACCATCCAGACCGCTTCTTAAGACTCAATAAGGATGTCCTTAAGCGGTTTCCTGCCGACCTTCTAGTTATGACATATGTAGTTTGATCTGTTGAACACCCTTCAGGCATTTGTACTGAAGTTTGTACATCTACATAATTTTGATTTTCTGTAGGTGCATTTCTATCCATTTGTCCTTCTGGCATTTCTACTAAAGCTTCTACATCTGCAGAATTTTGATTTTCCGTAGTTGTATTTCTATCCATTTGTCCTTCAGGCATTTGTACTGAAGCTTGTACATCTGCAGAATTTTGATTTTTTGTAGTTGCATTTCTATCCATTTGTTCTTCAGGAATTTGTACTAAAGCATGTACATTTGCATAATTTTGATTTTTTGTAGGTGCATTTCTATCCATTTGTCCTTCAGTCATTTCTACTGAAGCTTGTGCATCTGCAGAATTTTGATTTTTTGTAGGTGCATTTCTATCCATTTGTCTTTCAGTCATTTCTACTGAAGCTTGTGCATCTGCAGAATTTTGATTTTTTGTAGGTGCATTTCTATCCATTTGTTTATGAAAGGTAATTCTTTCAACTGTTTCATGACTTCTATGTGTTTCCAACTTCTCAAGGGATGCATGTTCAAATTGTTGTCCACTAGGTAGGATTACACTTTCATTCCCTTCAACTATAACTGGAGACAAAGGCAACCTAGGTTGTTGAGCAAAACAACCTTCTATACTTTGATACAAATTATTTGTAATGGCAGGATCATTAATAATTGATCTCTGAGGGACATTTCAGACCACATTATGTGAATCAGAGTTAATAGTATGGTCAATAGTTATACCTTGTACATTACCATTTCCCTAAATTGTAATTGGAATCAAAGGATGCCTACGTTGTTGAAAAACATTGTTGTTTGTCACACATTGCTTACATACAGGACATCTAATTTCAACAGTTGCTGCATGATTACCTGTTGTTTGATGTAAATTCATAGTATTATTTTCTGGTATGAAGTTCTGATCTGTAACTACTTGACATTGTTGACGGATAGCATGAATAACAGCTCTTTCACCCCCAGCATGAGTGAATTGAAGGAAAATATCATGTGGGGGGGGAATTGGAATATTATTCAATTCTAATTCCTTACGTTGACCTCTTTTTCAAGGAATATTTTGTTGATATGACTTGTTCGAATGATCCATTGATGAGTTATTATGCAAAATCAACAAAATAATCAACATCAATACAAAATATAGTTTTTTTGTATAAAAAATACTTTTTTATGGCTCAAAAGGAAAATATGGAATAGTAAAAGAACATGGGAGGAGGAAACATATATTCTCCAACTCAAGCCAGTTAAAAATACCTAAGGATGGAACTTAAGCTTGCATTTTAGTGGACTAAGCGGTCATTTAACATTTACAAGGCAACCTTGCAATGTTTTTGCACAAAATTAATGTTTTTAGCCAAGATTATAAAAATAGAAGTACATGAAGGTGTAAAAGAATAAAAAACACCATATCCAACTGAGATCACCCAAAAATACTAAACAATGAGGGCTAGGTGTGCATTTTACAAACCTAGTCAAATAAAGTTCAAAACAGAAAATTGCAATTTTCAAAAATTTAGTGTACACAAAATAAACATATTTTAAAAATTATGAAGAAGGTTTTTGTCCATATTATATATAGCTCCAGGTATATGGCTTTAGGTTTTGAAAATCACCTCTATAAAAATTATGGCGGGCATTTTTTTAAGCCCATTTTTACAAATTTACACTTTGCTTTTACAAAACAAAATTGTGAATTTAGACATTCTTTTCAATTAGGACCATGCTACTTATAAATTATGATAAGTCATATAATACATATAGTATGATATAAATAGAATACTATCTTAAGGCTTGGGCCCGCTACAAGATCCTCATGCAAATGTTATGAGACATATCTAGACTTCATGCAAATATTATGAGACATAGTTGGACATGTGTAATGGGAGGAAGAAACATATATTATCCAACTTAAGCCTCTTAAAAATACCCAAGGATGGAACTTATGCTTGCATTTTAATGGACAAAGCGGGCATTTCACATTTACAAGGAAACCTTGCAATGTTTTTGCACAACATGCATGTTTTTATCCAATATTAGAAAAATAGAAATATAGGAAGGTGTAAAACAATAAAAAAACACCATATCCAACTGATATCACTCAAAAATACCAAACAATGAGGGCTAGGCGTGCATTTTACAGACCTAGTCAAATAAAGTTCAAAACAGAAAAATTGCAATTTTCAAAACTTTACTGTACACAAAATAAACATATTTTAAAAATTGTAAAGGAGGTTTTTGTCCATAGTATATATAGCTTCAGGTATATGGCATTAGGTGTTGAAAATCACATCTATAAACATTATGGAGGGCATTTTTCTAAGCCCATTTTTTCAGATTTACACTCTTCTTTTACAAAAAACAAAATTGTGAAGTTAGACATTCATTTCAATTATGACCATGATACTTATAAATTATGATAAGTCATACATGTATAATACCTATAGTATGATATCAATAGAATACTATCTTGAGGTTGTGGGCCCGCTACAAGATCCTCATGCAAATGTTATGAGACATATCTAGTCTTCATGCAAATATTATGAGACATATTTGGACATGTTTAAGAACATGGGAAGAAGAAACATATATTCTCCAACTTAAGCCACTTAAAAATATTTAAGGATGGAACTTATGCTTGCATTTTAGTGGACTAAGCGGGCATTTCACATTTACAATGCAACCTTACAATGTTTTTGCACAACATTCATGTTTTTAGACAAGATTAGAAAAATAGAAGTACATGAAGGTGTAAAACAATAAAAAACACCATATCCAACTGAGATCACTCAAAAATACTAAACGATGAGGGCTAGGTGTGCATTTTACAGACCTAGTCAAATAAAGTTCAAAACAGAAAAATTGCAATTTTCAAAACTTTATTATACCCAAAATAAACATATTTTAAAAATTATGAAGGAGGTTTTTGTCTATATTATGTATAGCTCCAGGTATATGGAATTAGGTTTTAAAAATTACCTCTAAAAACATTATGGCATGCATTTTTCTAAGCCCATTTTTACAGATTTACACTATGTTTTTACAAAACAAAATTATGAATTTAGACATTATTTTCCAATTATGACAATGCTACTTATAAAATATAATAATTAATACATGTATAATACTTATAGTACGATATAAGTAGGTGTTGAGGCCTAGAAAATCGCAGGTAACAATAGTTGAGGATTCTCCCCAATAACGTTCCCAACTAGCCCGTTATTGTTTGGTATGGGGAATCCATCTGGTTTACGGTCCGGCTACCGTAGGTAAAGTAAAAAAATAAAAGGTTTTACCGGTTATGGCTTGGTCCACCGTGTATATTTTTAGTTTTTTGGATTTAAGTATGATGTGCAAGTGCCTATCTAAAAATGCAGATTGATAGAGATAACGAGGAGCGACACAATGTGATGCGCGGGTTCTTACCTCTCATCTTAACTCTCTCACATTTAAATCACACACAACAAGAAAATAAATTTATCTAACTAACCTATCCCTAGGGAGCAGAATTAACAGTTTACAATGAGTAATGTATTTCTACACATGTATTATGAACAATTACAGATAGCTGTTATTTATTTCAGAACACATGAACATTAAGAAAAATATTGACAACAAGATAGCTTATTGTTTATGACAACCTTCATTACTCACAGTGGAAATTTCAAAGAATAAACTATAAGATATTCATAACATAGGAAGAAATGCAATGAGTTAGAATGATCTCACAGTTAATGGACATGAGCTGAAAACGAAATAGTTCACATTCAACTAATCCACAGCAAAGCATTTGAAACAGTCCACCAAACTTTCTCCAGCCTAAAAATTGTAACTCTTTATTGCAAAAGGAATTAGTTCTTCTTACAATAACTCTCAAAAATTGCATGGGAAAGAAAATTCCTTTTCTACATCTAACTCTCCTATACTTATACAAAACCAAAACCTTTGGGCTTTCCCAATGTTTCAACCCCAAAATTTTGTCTTATAGTGAGTGCTCACAATTTATACAATATATTACATTTAAAATAAAAATAAATAGAACACTCTTATGAAGAGGGCCCCGCTTGGTCATTAATAAACTTTTTCCACGCCTGGGCCTCTGCTGTTATGCTCTCAAAATCTGAGGGTTCAAGAAAACGGATGTTTATCTCATACTTTGTAGCCTGATTCTTAACCACTTCTATTCTTTCCGGACTCAGGCGCAGTTGATCTTCAAGTAAATGGATGCTTATTGCTGCATGAGATACCGCTTTCTTCAGAATTTGTTCATCTAGATCCTTAACTTGTTGGATCTCCTGCTCGTCTTCCTGATACATGTTCTGTAGTTGTTCTATGAATAGCTCATGTTCTGGTATTGCACCCAATGTTTTATCTGCAGCAACTTGGCATCTATTGTATGTAACTAGAATTCTTCTGTAGTATTCAACACATAATCCTTTCATTTTCTTCACAGTCTTCTTGAATTCTTCTTTAGTATTTATTGCGAACTCCAATAAGTCGTAATCCTGCTTTAAACTATGTCGATCTTTAGCTGATAGCTCCGCAGGGGTTTCTTCATTTGTTTCTATCCACACTATCCTTCTAGTTATGACCTCCAAAATATCCTGAGATCTATCTACAAAATACGAAGTGGTGTCCAAGATTTCTTCTAATCTGTCGTCTATTTGCACAATCTTACACCATTATTCCTCAATGCACACTTATAGTTGGTGGATTTTCTTTCTCTGGGCCAGAACATATTATTTCAAAGGTTGGACATCCATCTTCTGTTCCATGGCATATTTTAGTGATGTTGTAAATGAAGCATTATGTCCCTCCAAAACTGCTATCTACATTTGATACTTTTTCCCTCTCTCTTCAGTGGCAGCCTTCTCTGATTCCAGCTCAATTACCTTGTTTTGCAGCTAGACCTTCTCTAAACTTAGAGTCTTGTATGATACTTGAAGGTTAATCCTCTCAGTTCTCAGCACTTGAAGCTCTAACTACAGTTTCTGTAATTCTGCCAAGCTGTTTTGAGCATTTTTCTCTACAGCAACTTCTAAAGTCATATTATTTGCCTGCAAAGTTTGGAGCTCTGCCTTTGAAGTCTTCACTTCATTTTGCATGTCCTCAAATTTTCTCTTCAGCTTGTGCCCTTCATATCTTTCTTTCTTCAGTGTTTCTTTTAACTAAGCTGCGTTCTTTCTTGATTGCTACAGATCCGTCATCAGTCTATCTACATTATCTTCCATAGATTGGGTTAATGCCACCCCACTTCTTGCTGTCAATCTCGGATCAGCATTTGTGCCATACACCAAAGTTTTATCGATTATCATCTTACCTGATTGTCTTCCTGTTTCAACCCTTTTTTGGTTCTTCTAACAATCCTTTTCTTCTCCATGTGATAGAAGATAGTGCTGAAATCAGGGACCTCTTCTCCTTCTTTCTGCTTGAAAGGTATCAAATTCATTTCCGAAAACGCCACTTGTTCTTGGGTGCTGCTAGAAGTTGCAGTAGGATCCTGAGGATAAATATTATCTTGTCCATGCCATATGTCTATATCATCATGTGCCCCCTGAGTGTCTATTGGGTCATTAGTCTGCTGATCTATTTTAGATCCTATCAATCTTAAACCTTCAGTTTCTTCTTGTTTTTTCTTTATATCTGCATCTTCCATCTTCTTTCTTTCCACCTCCTCCTTCTTTGTTGCTTCATCGACAGCTCTCTTTCTTCCTTCTTCTTCATTCTTTAGCCAATTTTATGCCTCTTGTGCTAGCCTCCTAGCATCCTCTTCCCCCTTTTTGGCCTCTTCTTCTTCAACTTTCTTCTGTGTGGTTTTTCCCTTTCCGCCTACAATGGTGAATTTCTGTTTAAATCTCTTCTTTAATGCAGTCATATTCTTTGCATTTCTGAAGATTTCTTCATCCTTGTCCCATAAATTTGCGTATTCAAAATGAACATTTGCCTCCTTGCAATGCTCTAAAACCTTATTTTGGGAGTCATTCTTGTGGAATTTTATCTCACCAAAATGAAAGTGCTCTAGCTCCTTCACGAATTCTACAGTTTGTTTGACCTTTGTAAACTTATAACTCCCAAACTAGAAAGGTATGGCAGGATATGTTGCCTTCTTACGTTCGAACAAAAAACTTCCAACACCATCAATGCATACCTGCCTGACTGCTTCTTTATGTAACACATAATCAGTGGCATATTTGGGGAGTAGAGAAGGTGCCCTAGAGCCACCATAAATTCTGATGTACATTCCCTCTTCAGTCAAATAGTAACTCCCATGTTCTTCAATGACTTTGAATGCCTCTTCGGACATGCAGTTGCATTCTGTCAGGAAAATTAAAGTGTACAAAGGCATAATGAAGTGTTCACATATCTCTTTGTAGTGGATGTAGTATTTGTGTGCCCAAAATAATTTGTATGCCGTGTATACAGGGGTCCTGTCCTTGTCCCAATTACACCTTAAGGCTGGAAATGACTGGGTACATAATATACAGTCCACTAAGATAGAGCTCATGTAGAACTCTAACTTCTGCTATGACACCCCTCCCAAAGCTAAAGATATGCATGCTAAGAGGCTGTTGGACACTATGTTTTCCCAATTGAATATGGTCCCCTGAATGGCCACATAGAAAATAATGGGTATCCATCCCAATTTGAAGCTTTTACCATGAGCTCTCCCAAAAAATCTATTTAGCATTAGTGCTATAAATCTATAAGGGGTCCAGAGAGTGGTTGTATCATATTCTCCTGAGGGCCTGGTTCGAATGTTCTTCCTCAGTATCATCATTCTTTTGACAGTTTCAACCAGGTCCAAATTTGTCTCCTTCAACCAGCTTTCAGTTAAGTAAATTTGAGCAGGAGGTAAGTGGTATGCCATTGAGACATAAGCAGGACTGTATGTATCATAGCCCTGTTTGGCAGTATTTTCTAATATTGTCGTGGTCACATCTTCCCTAGGAAGAATCCAACCGATCACCTTGGAGTATGGGAATATATTAGGTCTAGTGGCTACCTTCATCAGAGCATATTTCTCGATGTTTGCATATATAGTCAGTTCTTCGAACCCTGCATTAGGCACATTTTGATTTGCAATCATCCAGTATATTTCACCCCACTTGTAATCTGGCTCTACTCCAGTGGTGGCTTTGGTATCTTCATAAATGTGTTCCACCTTGGTGATGATTTCCACATCTGGCTCTCCCTCTGCAATAGGAGCTTTCTTCTTTTGTCTTTTAGACATATCTCCTTCACAATGGTTACCCTGGAAACAAACACAATATGTTCTTAGAATATTGGATCTTCTAGCTAGTGTTAAAAAATGAAGGAGAACTGTATAACACTATTTACCTCATTCATATGCATTTTCACAAATAAACTATACAAAACGTTAATGCATGAAATAAAATGACAAGGCCAAGGAACTTCTGCAGCTAGGTTTAAAATTCTCTAAGTTTGTCTGCAACTAAAACATAATCTCGATAGAGAACCTATCATTAAAATTAGACTGCAATCGAAATACTCTAAATCCTCAAGCACAAGAACCACACTATCAATTGTAATTAAAATGTGGAAATCCTAGTTTGACCAAAATGTTGAAAAACCCTTGTCATTCCTTGAAACTAGGGTGAGTGCCTAAGAAAACTGAAACCCCCCCTAGAAAACCATAAACAACCCCACAAAATTCGGTGCAGATAGCGTAACGCTTGTCTGCACCAACAGCCTAAACCATCGGACCAGGATTGAGCTTCCATAACGGCTCAAAAACAGGCTCAAGAAAAACCCCCACTGCAAAACTGTCAATCTGACTAATGCCTCATGACGCAGGAATAAACACTCATTTTGGATGGATACCTACACAACGGTGAGAAAACTTAGCCAGGAGAAGACCCTAGTTCCCAAAATGACCAATAAAATCAAAAGAAGGGAGAAACCATGGTTGGCCTACCTGGAAAGCAAGCTGTGCAATCGACGGGAAGGTCTGAAACTTCCATGACACCACTCCAAACGAACAAAATCCCGACAACTAAACACGTTGGTACAGTTCGACTCGAAAAGGACAGAGAAAACGTGAGTTCACAAGGGTAATAATAAAATAAAACCCTATCCCAATATATATAGGCATTCCGGTGAAAAAGACGGTGGGAAAAGAAACCAATAGGTGGTCGAAACCACCATAGCATCGGATGATTAGTTCACTAAGGAGCCGCAACGATGGAAGACATACAAACATGGCTTCCGCGATCAAATGAAAACCTCGGCGATCGGAGGTTATAAAGATCACGTATCGGCGGCTCAAGACACAAGATAATCCGCAATATCGGTGAGACAAAGTTGAAGGTTTCCGCAATGTCAGTGGTATAAGCATTAAATGCCGCCGAAGTCACGTATCGGAAAACGGAATCACTACTCAATAAAGCGTCGGAACTTGAAAACATTAATCATCGGTGAGATAGTTCATTACGTAGCCGCAACGGCGAGAGACTGACTGACTACGGCTTCCGCGACAATAGAAGATCATCGGCGATTGGAAGAACTAAGGGCTATAGATCAGCGAGTTTAAAACTAAGCATCTCCGCAGTGTCGGTAAGGAAATGGGCAAGGCCTCCGATAAATGACAAAAATCATTCCGATAGTGATAAGCAAAATCGTCGACAGTTAAAAATATAAAGTTTTGAAAAAACAAAAGAGATAGTGCGCATCGGTGAATAAGAAGACTGTCCATCGGCGGCATAGAGAACTAAAGCTCCAATTCAAACTTCGACTGCCTTCCGATAGCAATAAAACCAAACCATCGACAAATCAAAAAAAAGTTAAGTGTTAGAATAAAACTAAAGACGCTTGGCTGGGTGAGGGTTATACTAGCTTGTTTAAACTCCGAAACAGCGGAAAGAAAATAGTTACCGAATCATCCAACTTCCGACAGTGGTAAACAATTTACCTCAATTCAAACTCAAGAAAATCCAAATTTGTAGCAAAGGAAAGACGGAGTTCAGGAATCGAAACAATCCCAGGCAAGATGAAATTAAAAGGAGGGTCCAAAATTTTTAAAAAACTTGGGAATAAAGTTGCAGCTGCAACAGTAGGATACTATCCTAGTGTTGTGGGCCCAGGCTATAGCATGCATTTTTGTAATCCTAGGTTTACAAATTTACTCTGTTTCTTACATAACAACTCATGATTTTACTAATTAATTTTGAATTTGACCAAGATACTTACAAATTATGAATATGTACATATTTAATGCATAAAGTATGATACTCTTTACTATAATAAAGTCATAATATATGAATGGTCAAATTTGTTAACTCATTTTATGTCTAAAAATCTCCTTCTCTGCAAAAATGACACTGCAGACACTTTTGGAACCCAAATTGAAAACCTATATGTACAGTAAGGTGGAAAATAGTAAACCACGCCATTTCCAACTTAAATCACTCAAAAATACTCAATAGTGACGGTTAGGTGGACATTTTTATGAACATGGTAAGACTTGGTTCCAAACATAAAATTTGTTATTTTGTCAAATTAACTGCGGGCAAATGAAACATAATTTTAGGAAACTGAAAGAGGCTTTTTTCAAACATATATCTGTCTTCAATCCCATGGTATTACTTTAAATTAATAATATATGTATGGACTGTGGCGTGCATTTTTTTAAGCCCATTTTTGTAGATTAACACTCTGTTTTTTACATAACAAAACAGGATTTTAGTGATTAATTTCAATTTCATCGAAATACTTACAAATTATGAAATAGTATATGTTTAATGCCTATACTATGATACTCTTTATTATGATAAATTCATCGTTACTTCATGGTCAAATTTGTTGAATAATCATTTTAAGACTTAAAATCCCATGCTCTGTAAAAATTCATACATCAGGCACTTTTCGAACCAAAATATCAAAAACTAGTTGTAGAACGTGGAAATATCTATAAATTCATGAAGATGATGTAAAAAATACAGTGTCAACAACTAAGTTAAAGACAAATTAAACAATAATGTCAAAACCCAAATGAAATACAAATTGAATAGTAATGAAAAAAACAACCTTCGAGACTACGGTAGACTATAGAAATGAATTAACATCTTTCCCAAATTAGATAACAGCTTCATTATTGGATAAATGTACACATATTGATCTTAATAGCTATCACATTAACAAATTGTAACATTGACATCAAATATATATGAGCAACTAATAAATCAAATCCATATCACAATGCCATATTAGCCAAGTGCATTCACATAATTTTTTAGAGCACATTCATTACAATCTTATTCTATATGCTACTGTCTGGATTCTTTCCAATTTTTACCATCAACAGAAGTGACAGGCAAGTGAAATTTACTATCACTTGAGATAAGGATTGGACTGGATGAAGTACAATGCAGGCGTACCTGAGTCAGAATAATATGATTTTTTGTGGATGAGTCAAGGTTGGTAGACTTCATGCCAAAGGAGTCTCATTAGGTAATGTTGCTTCTTATGCCAATTTAAAATTCTAAAGGTATCCACAAGATGTTTTTACATAATCAGAATTATGTTATATGTTTGTCTAGTTATGTTGCAGGGTACCAGGTAGTCCAAAACACCAGAAGGTCCAAAACAAAACACGTTGTTATAAAAATCACTCATTCAAATTCATGAGAAATGAAATTTTTTGAAACTACCCGCCATGCTCAATCGATCATGGATGCTCAATTGATTTCATTCCGCCTGTAGATCTAAAGGCGGCTCATGTCATAACTGTGCCACCCATTCTTGGCATGTCTTACACTTCCAAGACTGTTACTATCAGTGCTAATTTAATGCAATTTCAAATCTCCATACGTTTAACCTACCTTAAACTCACCGTGGGTTGGAAATTTTGGTTGGGTGACTATGCTTGCTTTAAGAAAATGACCAGTTAACTTATATTTTTTATCGGAAATTGTCCCTATTTCCTTTTTTCGGGCTCAAATATTTTCAATGAGTAGACTCATTTAACTACTTTACAATCAAAAATAATATTTTCAATAGGATGTGAACAATTCTAGCCAATACAAAAAAGCATATTTTGATATTCCTTGATTAACATTCTTAATTATTTAGGATACATGCTAGTGTATGATAGTTTGTTATGTTGGATTTGTCTATGAGCACCATACATGATAGATGTCAATTTTAGATCATGGATCAATTCCCTGGAAACCATATTGATGTGATGGTAGCCCATTGTTGATCACTAAGAATAGGATGTGCTTGGGCTCTCTTTTCCTAGCATTCTCCTCTTTGGCTTCAGATCTGATTTATGGGGAAATTTTCCTTTTAGCACTGAGAGGGAAAAATCCAGATCTTATTCTTGGTCTTCTCGTTGATTTCCCTTTAGATGACATCTTGCAATAGCATACCTTCTTGGTGTATGCATTTCCTCATCAAGTTTATTCAACCTTTAGATATTTAGATCCGCATGATTTAGATGGAGTAGAGACCTCTGGGTTGAAGCAAACTTCCCATTGTCAATCCCTGGATTTTTGTGTTGTTTAGTTGGGCATATAGGGTTTATCTTGGTGAGGCGAGTGTGGTCATTGCAATATTTGGTGTTCATGGCTTAAAGAGTCTACCCTTATACTTCGTAGCAATTTCTTGGACGAGCATGCGGCTAAGGTTTCCCGAGCCGATGCATTTTTTGGCCTTGAAATCTTGGATTTCTACATGGTTCATATATCATAATGTTGAGGAGGATTTGTAGCACTCAAGGGGTCTTTGAGAATGTTGACCTATTTTCAGAAGTGTTAGATATTAATGTAGAAATGAATAAAATAGAAACAGTTGCAAATGAATCCAGACTTGCCTTTATTTATTATTATCAGATCCATTTTGTAGGGATCTGTTGCTTGTGTGACAAGATATATGTGTAATATATTTCCTCCTTGAAAGACAATAAAGTAAGACTAAGAGATTCATCTCTATTAAACTCTGGTATACTCTGTTTTGGTATCAGAGCTCAGATTGGGCATAAGAGTAGAGGAGGCGCATTTGTCGTGGGGTCCAAGAGAGGTCGTGTTGGTGCATTGAGAAGCATTCAAGGGTTTTCATGGAGGTACCATTGGTTTAGTTGGTGGTTGTGCCAAACACATTTTCTTGTTGATCTGTGGCTTCAGACAAGTGCTGAGTTACTCAAAGCAGGAGTTTGACAATTTCACCGATAGACATTTGCCAGGTCTTTTTTTTTAATTGTTTAAGGAATTTTACTACAGAAATGTCGAATTAATTTGTAGATAATTATATGAATGAAGCGTCCAAGCTCGATAGTGATAATTATATTGACTGTAAATTTAAGATATTGATTATTTCTGAAGCATGGAATGTATGGACTGTTGTAAATGGAGATGAAACCAAACCCACAGGTGTTGTCGGTACAAAATGGGAGAAACGAGAAGCAAAGGCCAAATTAATGTTACGGATGCATGTCAAGCACAACATAATTCCACACATAAGAGACTGTAAAAATTCCAAGGAGACCTGGGAGATTTTGAAAGGTTTGTATGAAACTACAAACTCAAATAGGATTATGTTTTTGAAGAGTAAGTTATTGTCCATGAAAATGGAAGCACATGAGAATATTGCCACCTATGTTTCTATAATTAAATATCTATGTGATCAGTTAACTGCAATTGGTGATAACGTTTCCAATTCTGACATGGTAACTATTACATTAAAAGGTTTAATCAAATATTATCATGTCTTTATTTCAAGTCTAGGAGGTAGATCAAAGCCACCTACATTTAATGAGTTAGCAGGGATTCTTCTACACGAAGAAGAAAGAATGAAGGTGTTTGAGATGGACTCTCATACTTGACAATTAGCGTTAGTAGCCAAAGGAAACCAACCATACAGGGGAAAGCCATGGGACAAAAACAGAGCAGGCACGTTTCAGCCAAGGAACATAGGTATGAATCAATCAAAATTTGATGCACATGATAAGAAAAATGATGGTTGATTTTATTGTGGGAAACTTGGTCATTATGCTAAAGATTGTTATAAAAGGAAAGCTAATGAATCCAAACAGAAGTTTAGAAATCATAATGGAAATTATGTGAGAACTGACACCTCTATCAATGATGATTTTAAGAATTTAAAGTTGTTTATTTCTGAAGCTGCATTGTTTGCAGAAACTGAAGATGAAAATGCATGGTTCATAGATTCAGGTGCCTCAGCTCATATGTCTTGTGTCAAAGAGTGGTTTGATGAATATTATGAGAGCACAAATGAAACACACATATATTTAGGAGATAATAGATCTCATAAGATTCAGGGTTATGGAGTAATATGTGTGAATTTACCTAATGGACAAATGAAACAGATTCACAATGTGTTGTATGTTCCAGGCATCGAAAAGAATTTGATTTCTGTTTCCTCAATAACTTATCAAAATTTGAATGTAGAATTTGTTAGGATATTTAGACACTTAGGAGTTAGTTAAGATCAACTTTTGTAATATATCCGTTAGGTAAAAGTGTGTTTCTTTAGTATGCATCAGTATGCATTTGTAAATATTTTAATCCGACGGTCACGATCTATTCTAGACATAGAGTGATCCGACGGTTCAAATTCTCTTATATCATACCTACCATTGATCTGTGGCTTAACACCCGATTGGTCTATGATCTCTATTTAAATAGCATAGAGGGTCCTTGGCTAGTTGATCGATTATGAGAAGCTCGTGTAACTTTCTTTCTTTTGCATAATAAATTGCTCCAAGTAGCTATTTGGCTGAGGCCGTGGACTGTTTCCCTCTCGAGGGTTTTAACCATGTGACAAACATCGATGTGTTGATCTGTGATATATTTGTGTGAAGCAGTTGCTCAAGGTGTTTAGTCTTTTGGGAGTACCCTATGTACCCGAACATGGTATCAGAGCTTTTATGAAGATCCGCTTTTGGTTTTGATCTAAATCTGGAACCGGTGTTACCGAAACTTTGAAATGGTTTCTGGTTCTAGATTTTTTGTGCATTTTTGGATTGTGGGAGCTATTCCATTGCGTCTGTAGCACTGTTTCCATTGGGAAATAGTTTTTGTTTCATCGAAAATTATTTCTGTTTGTTCCAGAAACACCCATTTCAGCAAATCTGAAGGTATAATGTTACAGTGATGGATTTGTTTTTTTAAATCTCTCATATCTTATTAGTTTTATTATTAGATATTTTTTGTTTTAGTCTTGGACTATTGCTCTCCCTGACTGCGTATGCTCTTTGTCGTGCACCTTGCGCGATCGCGACGAATCAGAAACAGCAAGGGAAAGTGTTTTTTCTTGTCTTCTCGGCTACGTATGCTCTTTGATGTGCACCTTGTGCAATCACGGCATATCAGAAACAGCGAGAAAACTTGAAAACGAACACTTTTCGGGTAAGCTAACCAAGATCTAACCCCATTGTGTGGAAAAAGTTTTTTTTGTTTTTTTTTTTGATTTGTAGGGAAAAAAAAGGCAAGCATGGAGAATGAGAGAAAATAGTTAAAAAAAAAACAAAACCCCCTTCCTCTTTCCATTCTTTTTCGTACCTTTTAAACTTAACTCACGTGGTCCAAAATTGTTTTATTCCTTAATAGGTCTTGAGTTCAAGTCTTATTAAACTACTTTTTAGTGCATGCAATTTCTATTTTCAAGTTACTTTATTGTAAAAGTGCATCTCACATAAATAAAATAAAATAAAAAGTGAGTCACTTAAGTCTTTTAAGTTATTGCCGCACTATTTAAAAGTAACATTATTGTAAAAGTGAACCTCACTTATTCTACAAAATTGATTCACTTCAAAGCAATTTTATTGTAAAGTGATTGTCAAAGGTTGATCTTGGGAAGAGGGGGGTTCTTTTTTTTTAGTTGGTCAAGTTAATATCTACCACATCACTATTGGGGACATCTTCAACATTGTTTTTGATCAAGCATAACTTCATCATCCAGAATCAGTTTTGAGTGCCGTTTTTTTTAAAACCGCATATTTTTTCGAGCTCTTTACAATCAGATAGTTATTTTCTATTTTTTCAGCCATTATTTTACAGTATGGCTGCCCCTTGTGATATTATACTTACAACTTCTAACTATTTCTCATGGAAATATCGTATGGAGGATGTTCTATGAAGTAGGGGACTTTTCAGGATAACCTCAAGTAAAGAAACAGAACCCACTGATGATGATAAGAAAATTAAATAGAAAAATAGATGTGATGAAGCTCATGGATTGATTGGGATGTCAATCTCTACTAATTTGCGATTCCACATATCTGGAATTGATGAACCTGATAAAGCTTGGGAAAAGTTGGAATCTGTGTTTGGTAAACACAATGAAATTCGGGGTCATCAACTTGAGAATGAGTTGCTTTCCTTGAATCCAAATGTTTTTTCATGCATTCAAGACTATTTATCTAAGTATAAAACTCTTAGACTTTTATGTGCAGAATGCAAGATTAAGAAAGAAGAATAATAATGTATTTATCATATTCTTTCCAAACTTTGACCTGCATATTCTGTTTTTGTATCTACATTCTACTCCATGAAAGAATCATTGACTGTAGCTACCTATCAAGAGCCTAGCCTTGAATCCTTTTGCGATTCCTTAATTAGAGAGAAAGATAAGCTCATTCATCTTGGAATAATTAACAATGCAGATACATCTGGGAAAGTCTTATTATCCCAACAGAAAGAAAATTCCAAGCCTCCCAAGAAACATAATTTTCGCAATAATAAGTCAAACAACAAGGGTCCCAAACCCTCTCACTCAGGTCCTTCTTTAAAAAATGACAAAGGATCCAAGCAAAAAGGAAATAAGACTGAGCGTCATTGCAATTTTTGTGGGAAAGATAATCATGATGAATTTAAGTGTTTCAAGAAGATGGTAGCCTTGGAAGCAGCAATGAAGAAGTACCACATCAACATAGATTCGTCTTCAAAATATAACTCTCATGGACATGCACTTTGTGCTTCTGGTTACTCTTCTACTGCATCTTCTTCTTCTACTTCAAATGAATGACTTATTGATTCTGGAGCATCTTATCATATGGCTAAGGATCAAGCCATATTTTCTGCTATGCATGAATGTAACACCAAATAAATATTTGTTGGTGATGATAGATCTCTAAGTGTTGTAGGATCTAGAACAGTTCCAGTAGAAAATGGTCATTTTAGTGATGTACTGTGTGTTTCAAAAATTTCCTGCAATTTGTTATCAGTCTATCAAATTACTCATTCAGGTGAAGGTAAAACTGTGACGTTTACAACTCACCAAGTTGTAATCAAAGATTTTAAAAATCTTCAAAATGTCCTTGCTACTGGAACTGTTGATGATATTACTAGGTTGTACAAATTTAACAACTTTGGGTCATCACCTTTTCCTTTAGTTTTTGTTACTCATAGTGATAACTTGAGCAAACTTCGGCATAAGCGATTTGGTAACTTAAATTATCGCTCATTGCAACAACTATGTAAATACAATATGGTGACTAGTATTCCAATGGTATCTTGCAAGGATGGTGTTTGTTCTGGTTGTGTACTCAGAAAACATCATCAAAACAGTTTTGACAAATGTGCCTCTTAGCACTCCTTGGTTCCTTTGGAGCTTGTGCATAGTGACTTGTGTGGTTCTCTTCCATCTACATCATTTTATGGTTTCAAATATTTCTTAACTTTCATTGATGACTACTCCAGACACACTTGGGTTTACTTCCTAAAACTTAAGAGTGAAGTATTTAACATGTTCTTGGCCTACAAGGCCGTTGTTGAAAAAAAATATGGTCATTAAATTATTAAGTTAAGATCTGACAATGGAGGAGAATATGTTAACAACAAGTTCACTACTTTTTGCACTGAACAAGGAATTCAACAACAGCACACTGTTCTATATACACCACAACAAAATGGTGTAGTTGAACAGAAGAACCACACTTTAAAAGAAATGGCTAATTGTATGATCCAATCTAAGGGACTATGTCTTCAATATTGGGCTGAGGCCATAAATTGTGCAAATTACATAGTTAATCGCACACCCACTAAAGTTTTACAAGGTATAACACTGGAAGAAGCATGGAATAAAATTAAACCAGATGTAAGTCACTTTTGTGTGTTTGCTTGTGAAGCATGGGCTCACATTTCGAATGAAAAACGAAAAGCATTGCAGCCTAAAAGTGAAAAGTGCATATTTGTTGGATATTCAGAAGATGTAAAAGGTTATAGAATTCTTCAGCCCCATTCACATGATATAATCATTAGAAGATATGTTAAATTTGATGAAAATCTCTTGGCTTGCAAGCCTAACTTGGCGGGTGTGCCATCTTTGGCCTGCGAGCCTATTTTGGCAATTGTGCCTTCTTATTCTTCTTCTTCCAACTTCCTTGACAGGTTTCCAACTCCAGTTTCTGATGATGACAGTGAGGATGAAAATCCACCTCCGCCTACTCATGTTCCTCCAATTGCACCAGCACCAATGCCTCCTCGATGGGTCCGTTCAAAATGTGAAGCAGCTGGTGATCTTGCCGGTGATCCTAGAGATCAACGTCGAACACGTTCTCAGTTTCATCGAGCCTCTTCCCTTTTGGCTCAAGTTTTCGAGAATCATGATCCAGAAACTTTTGTAGAAGCTTTAGGAAATCCAAATTGGGATGCAGCTATGGATGAAGAATATCATTCCATAATGGCGAACGATACTTGGGATCTTGTTCCTCTTCCAAAAGGAAGAAAACTGGTCAGATGTAAATGGGTCTACAGAACTAAGTATGCATCAGATGGAAGTGTTGAAAGACTTAAGGCAAGGTTAGTTGCCAAAGGTTTTTCCCAAGTTGAAGGGATTGACTACAATGAAACCTTTGCCCCTATAGAAAAAATGAAATCCATCTACCTTGTTCTTTCCTTTGCAGCCTTACATAACTAGGAATTCCATCAAATGGATGTCAAGTCTACCTTCTTACATGGTGATTTACATGAGGAAATTTACATGGAACAACCTCCTGGATATGTTCAGAATAAATCTATCCTTGTTTGTCACTTTAAGAAATCCTTATATGGCCTTAAGCAAGCTCCTAGAGCTTGGTATGCTAAAATGGATAGCTTTCTCCTTGACACTAGTTTTTCTAGATGCCATTCTGACCCCAATGTCTATACCAAGAAAGTAGGAAACCATCTCATCATACTTGTTCTTTATATTGATGATCTTATCCTTATTGGTAGTGACCCTAAACTTATAACCCATGTGAAATCCAGTCTTAAGCAAAATTTTGAAATGTCATACTTAGGACATTTACATTATTTTCTTGGTCTCCAAGTCTTGCAAACCAAAGAAGGAATCTTTCTTTCCAGTCTAGGTATGCTTGTGACCTTCTTCGTTGCTTCCACATGGAAGATTGTAAACCAGCCCCTTCTCCCTTCTAGTCTGGAGTCAAACTTTCTGCCACTTGTACTTCCCCTGAAGTAGATGCCACCTTGTATCGTCAGCTTGTTGGTAGTCCTTTATACTTGACTCATTCCCATCCTGACCTTTCCTTTGCCGTTGGTCATGTTGCCCGTTATATGCAAACTCCTCATGAAAGTCAATGGAAAGCAGAAAAAAGAATACTTCGATATATTCGAGGTACAATTCAATTTGGCATTCATTACAGTACAGGGGGGGAACCTTTGTTGGTTGGTTTCACTGATTCAGATTGGGTCGGCGATCCTAATGATCGAAAGTCTACTGCAGGTTATGTTTTCAGTCTGGGATCTGGACTTGTCACTTGGGCTTGTAAGAAACAACAAGCTCTTGCTCTTTCTTCAGCAGAAGCAGAATATCGAGCTGCAGTTAATGCCAGTCAGGAAGATTTATGGCTTCGACAGATCCTTTCAGAGTTTGGATTCGAGCAGCATCAGCCTACTCCACTTTGGTGCGACAATCAAAGTGCCATCAAGCTTGCCAAAGATCTTGTTCTACATTGGCGCAGCAATCACATTGAGCTACACATGCACTTCATTAGAAATCGTGTTCATGATAGTGTTATTGAAGTTCTCTATTGCCCTACAGATGATCAAGTTGCAAAGATCTTCACCAAGTCTCTTATAGAAGCGAAGTTTTCTAAACTTCGATCTATGTTAGGAGTTTAGGAACGTGTCCTTAAGGGGGGATAGGCTCTAATGCCTCCTTCCTTCTCCTAATAGTGTCACTTTTGTAAATCCTTCAATCCTATCCCAAGTTGTTATTAAGGGGGGGTGTTAGGATATTTAGACACTTAGGAGTTAGTTAAGATCAACTTGTGTAATATATCCGATAAGTAAAAGTTTGTTTCTTTAGTATGCATTAGTATGCATTTGTAAATATTCTAATCCGACAGCCACGATATGTTATAGACATAGAGTGATCCGGCGGTTCAACTTCTCTTAGGTCATACCTACCATTGATCCGTGGCTTAACACCCGATTGGTCTATGATCTCTATTTAAAGAGCATAGAGGGTCCTTGGCTAGTTGATCGATTATGAGAAGCTCATGTAACTTTCTTTCTTTTGCATAATAAATTGCTCCAAGTAGCTATTTGGCTGGGGCCGTGGACTGTTTCCCTCTCAAGGGTTTTAACCACGTGACAAATATCGGTGTGTTGATCTATGATCTATTTGTGTGAAGCGGTTGCTCAAGGTGTTCAATCTTTTGGGAGTACCCTGTGTACCCTAACAAAATTTATGCAGTCTCACTGTCTTGTAAAGGATATTCAAAATCATTATAAAAGTCATAGCCACAGGGACAAGAATTTGAGGACTCTATAAAATTGATGTAAGGGTCCATCCATGGAGGTGGGTTACAATTTTTGGCAAGGAAATTTCGATGAAAAGAAAAAAATGCAACCTCGATCAAGGGTTTAATAAGCGCTCGATCGAGGATTTAATTAACCCTCGATCGAGCTAGCGGTAAACCCTCGATCGAGGTATTGATATCTCGATCGAGGGTTTACTGCTAGCTATATCGAGGGTTTATTTAACCCTCGATTGAGCTCCAGACCTCGATTGAGCTTACGACCTCGATTGAGCTTTCGACCTCGATCGAGGTTCCTATTAAAAAAGTTATAAAAAAGGCCGCAGGAAGCCACATCCATTTACCATTTTTTTGCATAGAAGACCCTCAATCGAGCTAAGAGAGACCTCGACCGAGATGTTGCGTCGCCAAAGAGACCTCGACCAAGCTATTGCGTAAGCCATCCCACCCCTACCTTCCACCATGATGTCGGAGCAGAGAGGTAACACTCAAACCTTGGTTTTGAAATTTAAATGAAATTTTACTCTTTTTTTAAGTTTTAAAATGTTAAGTTAAAATTGAAAAAAGTCATTGTTACAGATGTTTTTAGGCTAGTTTTTTTGTCTAATATGTTTGCAATGTGTACCGACAAGAAGAAATGCTGCCGGATTTTTATAAAATTGTAATTGTAATTTGTTATTTATTTAAAATTTAATTTTTGGTTTTATATATATTTTGTCAATCGGTAGCATTTATGCTGTCGGTTTAATTTTTAAATGTGTGTCTCGCAAGCAGAAATGTTGCCCAAATTTTTTCAATCCTCCGAGAATACATGAAGGATTGAAAAAATTCAAATTTGTTAAATTTTAAATTTAAATTTATAGTTTATAGAAATATTTCTATCAACCGGCAGCGTTTATGCTACCGGTTTAATTTTGAAATGTGTGTTAGGCAAACAGAAATGCTGTCTAATTTTTTTCAATCCTCCAAGAATACACGGAGGATTGGAAAAATCCAAACCCTAGATGCGAGACAATCATGAACCTTAAACCGTCGTAGGCATTTATCTAAACAACCCATATATTTTACTTTAAATAGTTTGATATATATTCAAATTTAAATACTTAAAATATATATATTATAATTAAATATATATATATTAACTATCAACTATTTAATTAAAATAAATTATAATTATAATTAAAATATTATATTAATTCATATTTATATTTCTTATAAATATTTTTTTCTCAATAAAATATGATATGTATGTTTTCACTTATTAGTTGACATATTTTAATTTTATTTTATTGAAAAGTGTATTTATGTCTTTTAGTTTTTTTAAGCTGAAACAAAAGTACGATGAAAATGTGGATCTTCTTTTTTTTGTTATTTTTTTAAGGAAAAAATATTAATAAATAAGTGTAAATTTGAAAAAAAAATCAAATTAAAAAATTAATAAAAATTCATGATTTGATTTTTTTTAAAGAATATCAAATTAAAAATTAATAGAAATCCATAATTTAAGATAAAATTATATTTTTGATATTTTTTAGAAAAAATATATATATTTATATTCAACCTTTTGAAAATTATAAATTATAAATTTAGAATATTTTAAAATAATAGTAAAATATATTACTAATAAAATATATAAATTTATACATTAAATTATGGAAAACTGGAATTGTAATTTATGGTATGTTAGAGTCTTTAGCAATCATAGTTGTACCTAGACAAATTTCTTGGTGATAGTTCCTTCATATTCATGTTGGGCAAAGTTTCAATCAATAAGTGTTCATTTGTTAGTTAGATTTCCTATCAATCATAGTTCTCATTGGTCAAAGTTATTGATGATCATATAGTTCATAGCTTCCATTGATCATATTTCCCTATTCAAAATTCTTATTATCGCAATTCCTTGGTTATAGTTTGTTCTTTCAATGTTCCCATCAATTAAATATCCTAGTTATGAAATTTCCTTAAAACTCTGACCAACATGAACTCTAGACAACATTCATATCGGTAATAGTTCCTTCATCGATTTCTTGTCATTTCAAGTTCCTAGTGGTTAGAGTTTGTTTGTTAAGTATATTTCTTATCAATCATATACTTCATAGAATCCTAGACAAAGTTTCATTGAATCTGGACTTTCTTGCATCAATGTCCCCTATATCAAAGTCCCTACTAATCATATTTCTAGAGTCGCTATTAATAATAGGTCCATATTTAAATTTCTCTGTTAGGAATTTTCCCTAGAATGATGACCAACATGAACTTTGATTGTTATATATACTAGCATTATTTTTTGTAATTGTCAAAATTCCAATTCTGATAATGTTAATAGTTTCAAAAATTTATTGATCATTGGTTTAGTAATCCATACTATGACCAATAGAAACTTGGATTCCTTAACTATGGTCGACAAGAAACGCTACCTTTGTTAAATTTCCTATCAATCAAGGTTCCTACCAATTAGAGTTCCTATCGGGCAAAGTTCATGCCAATCAGAGTTCTTTCCAGTCATAGTTACCTCAAAATGTTGGTCACAATTCCTATAAGTAATGGTTCCATTTTTAGTCAAATTTCTTGTTGGAAATGGTTCCCTCATAGTCAAAGTTTTTAGTTTAGAAATTTCCTTGGAATTATGATCATCGAGAACTCTAAGTGATGGGAACAATGCCAAGAACATAATATTTTATTTTTCAACATTAATCATCATGCTCGCAGCTATAAATAATATATATTAATAATAACTTTGATCTTGGTAATTCCTAATTGACAGAAAAGAAAATGAATGTCATCAACCAGTAGCAGATGAGTCAAATGAAATGACCATCTCTCCATTATTCTTTAATACTATCTTTTAAATCGAGTTGTTGCAATCCCTCACCTTTTCAAGTCTATGAAATTGTTTTTTTTTCAAAAGTTAGAGACTGTTACTGGATTGGGATGAAAAGTTAGACCTCCGAACTAAGAGAAAACCATGAGTCCCAAGAACAATTTTGCATTCACACACATGACATGAATGATCAAGCTCAATTATCTGTGAAAAAAAAATTTGCATGTGCCATTTTATTATTGATTGTGCTCACACTCATGATCCTTTTCCCATTATTAATGTGCACCATGTGATGATATATTAATCATCTCAAATATACATCTTTACTATTGAAATATTTATCATTTATCTTATATTGTATGTTGACTGCATTTATTATGCCTTATTTCATGCAGATGCATCTCTACATCAAGGTTCTTCGATTCGTCGAAGGCAGAGCACTGGCGGATATGTGGCCATTCCTCACCCCAAAGGTTGGCAGAGGATTCGTGAGTATACAATTGTGCATGATGTACTCTTTGTTTTTAGTTACATCAAATTAAATTGTTTCACATGTCTATATTTAATCATCAACTTGTATGTCTCTATTTTCACAGGTTCGCCTAGGTGTTCTACGCCGACACACTCTTATGCTAGGGAGATGTGCGACATCCACTCTGGAATCCACTCTGTGCATGTGAGCGACAATGATGATACTGTTGATTTCGGTGGGGAGGTTCCCCATGAGAGAGGTACATTAAATGCATATATATTTTTTTTTCAGTTATCAGTACCTTTAATTTGTATTGATTTCAAATTCACTTACATTTGATGTATGCATTTTGACTAACATTTTTGTTTTGATCTAATTTTCAAGTGTTGCAAAACATGTATCACATTGCAAGACATTACCAGTCAATGTGAGTGTTTCTGGGTTAACGTCCACTCCATTCCATACCACTCTCTCGCATCATGTTCGATGTGGATGATGTTAGAGGAAATAGACAATCTACTGAATGTATATAGGTCCATTGGACCATTGAGTTCTCTTTGGGCCTCTGCATGTCAGAGAAGAAGGGCCGCAGTGATGGGTCCTGATAGCTGGGCCGCATTGAGATATTCAACAAGTGGCCATGATGTGAAGGGAGAATTATTTGATATTCCTCCTAACCACGGCTTTGGTCAACCGCTTAGACTCAAGGAGTGTAACCTAGAGGCTACAGCGCCTTATGTATATGATAGTTTCATTAGAGAGTGAGGAATGTTTCCCCACCATGACCAGGTCCCACTATAATTTTCAAAACATATATATGCAGATTTTGTCTTGGAGATGCACCCAGATTACACCAACACACCCTCGACCTTCTATGGTGCTGGCGGGGGACGCATTTATGCGCATCCTAGGGCTAGGAGAGACCTTGGAGCTCAACCAGAGACAGAGCCTTTGGTAGGTTTCCCTGGTGGGACCATTCTTAGGACATATGATGTAGCTGAGTCATCTCAGCTGGCGACTGAGGAGCGCAGTGCATTGGCAGAGGTGACATGCATGGTAATGCATGGTACCATGATGGTTGTGTAGGAAGAGAGATGCAGAGCACCCACTGCACCTGTAGAGCCTGAGTTACAGTGGGTGGTTGATGATGTTCTCAACATTATTGATCACGACACATTACTGTAGTATGTTATCATGGCCTACGATGCATATTTTGTACTGCATCATAGATGCAGGCCTCAACCGATGGGGCATGTATATCTTTATTGTCATCATTTGATTGCCATGATTGTAATGTATCCTCAAATGAATCATTTTTCTAACTCTTACTTTGCTTTTTGTTAGACCTCCATGCAGGAGCCCAATTTCATGGAGGTCCTATTTGGTAGTGATGCATATTTTCGAGGTCCCGCTGCAGTTCTGTCCGCTCATGTCGATGAGGTATGTGTTAACTGTCATCCTAAATTTGAATTTCTGAATGAGTCAATTGTTGAACATGCAATATTTTGGTTTTTTCGAACTCTCGTCATTTCTTTGTTCATATTGTACAAGATAGAGGAAAGCGCATTGCACATGATTCTACACAGCTCCACTCGAGTCCTACTTATGACATGCCAATCGAAGAGGTAGTAGTTATTTATGTTCGAATTGTTTGCATATCTATGTTCATATTATAATTTACATGTTCAAATTGTAATTCTCAAGTTCAAATTGGAATTCATTAATATAAATATTTTCTTGTCATGGAAACAAATGCAGACACAAGAAACTGTAGATGAGGGCGTTGAAGCCACCGTGATGTTTATGGATGAGTGGGTTTCCGCTCATCAGCCAGGTCTTGATGAAGGCTCGTATCAGTAGATACCCAGCCTCCAAAACCTGAAACTCAACTCGAGCAAGGTGAGTTCATAGATCCGTGTTTCATATATATATTGTAACAGTCCGGTTTTGACCCAGTTTGCATTAAATGTATATGATGTATATATTGTAATTAATTGTGGTGTGGAGCTAAAGGAAAAATCCCCACCATCGATTTAGCATTTTATGTTCCGGCCATTAAAATCGTTGCTAATGGTATTTCGTGCTAGCCGGCACATTATAATTTTTGGGCATCATGTAATTATGCATTTTAATTAAAATATCCACAACCAGCTATGTCAATGCAACCATAATGAAAAGGGCATGATTTTCCTAAGGAATAGGGAGGGAAATTATTTAAACCTTTGGGCCAATGGGGAAAATCCAAATGTCAAAGGGAGAACCCATCAATTATTCAACTACCATTTTGTCTTTTTCCCCAATCATTAAATTCTGCAGGAATTTGATTGAGTTAGTTACTGCATGGGGATGGGAAGAGTATGGGCAACAATTTCAAATTTGGAGAAAACCCATTTTTGGGGAAAATCAATTTTGACTTTTGGAGCAAGAAAGCACCCAAAAATGCATGCCCATTTGCCCATACACCCACGTTCTTCATTTGCTCATGTAAGGAAGCTTAGGATCTGTTTTACCTCCACGATTTTGTTGCCTGTGTGTTCTTCCTTCACGATTTGGGATCCTGGACGTTTTCCCCCATCTTCAGAAATCCACGTTGGGCTCTCTCTCAAACGAATGGAAGTTTCATGAGTGTGAAATCCACAATTTTGGATTGTTGTGTATTTCTTCCTCACGTGGGCAATCGTTCTTCATTTTATGGAGTCTAAGAATTTTGTTTTTGTGTTGGCCAACGATTTTGAGGAGAGACCACATCCTCTTGAGTGTTGTTGATGAATTTGTTTTTGGCCACGTTAGGGCCAAAACGTCCCTGGGATACAGCCTGCTGTTAGTGGGTTGTTCTTACCCTCCGTGGAAATTAATTATGTGGATTAAGTGTTCTCCTCTGCCCAGAAATGGTGTACATTTCTGTGTATCCAATTGGTCCTTGGATTGTGCAGGAGTGGAAATTATTCTGCTTGAAAAACCTAGTGTTTTGCAGGAGCCTCATAGACATATCTAGAGGGTTGATTCTCTTATCTATACCCCCTGAATAGCACTGGAAGGGAATTCATGTCCTAAGGGACTGTGCAGTAGAGAAGGGAATGATTCCTTGTGTTGGGTTTGTGTAGATTTCCTAGGAGTCAAGCTAGTTCTGGTGTAGGCATCCTTAGCTCTTCAGTGATCCCACTAGCTTAGCAGACAGCGCTTCCATCTCCTGATAACCTAATAAAACCAACTTGTTGGCTTGGTTATGTGTTGTTGTGTACTCTTGGTATGATAAACACAGCCATGTTGGCTTGACTGAGTTTTGACATATCTTTATCTATGTGTGAGCCTACTTAGTTTCCTTATTCCTTGTTGGAATAATACCTAGCTCGGGGGTGGCAGTGTTGCTAAGAGATTAAGGAGCACACTGGCCTATGGTTGGTGGAACGTTGCAGTGACATAGCTGGTTGTGGGGAGCTTCATTCGAAGATAAGTATTCTTGTGTAATCACCCATGCAATTTTTTTGTTTATGTAAATTATGATGAACATGTAAAATGTGTTGAATGCTTGAACTAAACGTAATTTGCTTCCACTGAATGTTAATTCTTTATGCATCTGTGTATCTTGAGTTCAATGCATTTTATTTTACGTTTTATGGGGCTAAATTCCCGAGTAGATAGTGTTATGGTAGCGTCCTCTTTGTCGGTCGGAGGGTCGGGGACGTTACATATTTTTTTTTTTTGTCACATTCTACATGGAATTTTTTAGATCTGGTATGTAATTGACTTGCAGAGTTCATGGTTTAACTTCTGCAGTTCTCAGACCTTGGAAATTTTCTTTATGATGTGCATGAGCAAGGCCAGGGACATAGTGCAACTGGCGGTAGTGTCCATGATGGTCGATCTCTTGATCAATCAAGTAGGAGTGATTTATAGACTGTTATTTGTGGACGTGATTATTTTGAACTTTGTGATTATCGATATATATATATCTATATCTATATATATATATATATATATATATATATATATATATATGGACTTTTTTTTAACATGATGTTCTGTTAATTGTTTTAATTATTTGCAGTTATATTTTAAATTTATTTATGTTTTACAATCTTACGAAATTGTACAATTTTCCAATGTAATAAATTACAAGTTTACCAAATTTACAATGTTTACAATGTTTACAAATTTACATGTTTGCAAAATTGTCAATCGAATGCATCTTACAATTTTTAACATAACTTACAATTATAATGCTACAAAATTTACAACTTTATAATGTAAGATCTACTAGGAGCAAATTACAACTATAATGTAAAATTTTATTTCATATTTCAGAAGAAATTTTGATTTGCTACATTTCAAAAGCATGTCAACTATGTCAATGTATCAAAAGTGGCATATAACTTTCATTCATCCGGCCAATGGGTTATAGGAATGCACATCTACATAATACGATCAGGGATGATTTTAAGGAACCATGCTTATTTGAAAGTGTATAAATGCTAGCGAATATTACCAATTATTAAAACGCCAGCTATAAAATGATTAGTGATATTTTTCAAAAAATATTTTAATTTCCAAGGACTTTATATCATTTATATAATAATTTGGTGATTTTTAGGGTGAAAAAATTTTACCCCATCAAAATTGGGCGAAACGGGGCTTCAAAAAATGCAAAATGGCAAATCTTTTTTGGGAGAAAAACATGGAAAAATAGCCCACTGGGCTAAAATTTGCCCCTAAAATTATCCCTGAATACGATCATGGTCATCTACTGACATCTTCCATCTCTTTTGTTCACCCCTCTTCACCTTGATTTCAATGAGATGTATCCAAGCTGCCACCACCAAATGATTGTACTAACAAGATATATATTTAGGCATAAAATATCTATAAATTATATAGTCACCTTGTCTTCTCACTTTTTCAAAAAAGTGTCCCATTACAACTAGGTCACCAACTTGGTACGTGAACTATCCATTGAAATAGGGCCGCACCAACCTGCTTTTGATTTATGTACACCGCATCAAAAAGTATTCCACATGTTAGTGCCAGAAATTGTTCTTAGACTACGAAAGAACAAGCCAACACAATCGCAATAAACACAATTAAGTAAAAAAGGTTTTTCTAGGGTTTTGGTTGTATAGTTTGTAGACAAGAGGGTAGAAACTTCATGAAGCTAAAGCAAACACTAAATCATGAACAATTTAAGGAATGAGATGCATAACGTATCAAATATAAACTAGACACAATAATCAAAGCATTGAATTCCACCCACAGTCAACAAGCATTTCATGCATAATAACCTTAAACAAGAAATGAGTATATCAACTGAGTGATTAACACAAATCAGAAATGAAACCAGTCAATAGGTTAAATATGGCTTATAGTTGCATATATTTCATAATCAGTCATTCAAAAATACATAATAGTTTTTACACTTAGCTTCATAAACCACAGCTTGATAGTCTCCCCTTGCAACAAAAATCGAACCCTTGGTCCTTTCTCAACCTTACTTTTATCTTGTTTTCTTAAAGACAGTTACATAACTGAATAAACTACCTTTAAGTCCTACTACCGAATTTTTCAATAAGACTTATAATTATACAAAAATAAAATAACTTTTTCACAAACTAACTAATAACTACTATTCTTAAAGCACTTTACAAGTCCTTTGTTGCCTTTGCTAAAAGAGCAATTCCTTCTAAAGCTTGAGTCTTCCTTCTTTCCCTCTGGTGCTCTGCTTCTAAATCTTCAACTCTTTTTGTCAGTTCCTCATTCTGTTCTGTTAGCTCTTGAATAGTTTGTTTTAGTTCTGTAAATAGGCTTTGAGTATGTCTTTTTCTTTTTAAAGCCTCTTTAGAAACTGTAATCTTTCCTAATAGTGACTATTTACCTCTTCTAGATCTTCTCTCAGTCTTCTATTGGCGCTCACTAATCCTTCATTTGTCTACTGCATGTACTCGATCTGATATTTGTACTGTTTGATATTCCTCTGCAAATTCTCATTTTCAGAATCAATGCACTCCCCTTCTGATGCTGGATGCATTTCTTCTAGCATCCAAGGGATTTTCAACTTCCTGAAAATCTCCTCATCTTCTTCCATCTGCGCTGTCATGGCCACAGGAATTTATGAATGCTCTTTAGCTTCAATACTGCATTGGGTTGATTGCTTAGAAACCCTTCCTTTTTCTTCACAAGAGCTTGATATAACTCAATGTTGTTTCTTTAAATCACTTTGATGCTGATCTAAAATCACCTTCTTTCAAACTTCCTCAAATATCTCTGAAATTTTGGTCTTAGTTAAAGCTGATTTGTTTTCTGAAACCATTGGTTTTTTACCTTTCATATCCTTCTCTTTTTTGTCTTCAATGTCTTCTAATTCTTCCTGAGATGAAGAATCCTCAATTACTGTAATCTTCTTTTTAGCTAGTTTAGGGTTTAACATTTTCTTCATATTCAATCTGAGTTTGTTTTTTGGTCTAGTATTGGGCCTCCAAGTTGTTCCAATTTCTCCTAACATACTTAAAACTTTCCCTTGATGTTTGATAGAAGCTAGCTGGACAACTTTTATTTTTATCCCTCGTGACATTGCTTCTTCTTCAGACAATGAACCCTAACTTCATCAGACAATGACTTTTCTTCCTCTTCAGAGAGCACTGTAATAGGAACTTGTTCCCGTTCTTTCACATCTTCCTTTACACCTTGATTTAGTTCTGAATGAAAAATATTTTGTACAGGCTCCACCTC
Source organism: Pseudotsuga menziesii (assembly GCA_001517045.1). Taxonomy (NCBI): domain Eukaryota; kingdom Viridiplantae; phylum Streptophyta; class Pinopsida; order Pinales; family Pinaceae; genus Pseudotsuga; species Pseudotsuga menziesii. The sequence continues at coordinate 58,383 of LPNX011025753.1, read as the reverse complement.
CTTTACTTCTAGCTTTGAGATTTCATTCTCTTCAATATTGGTTTGCTATTCAATTTCAACATTTTTATCTTCTTGAGTCATAGATTTTTCTGGTTCATTATCCCCTTCATTCTTGACTGAGACTTTCATTTTTAGCTTCTTGACCAGCTTCTAACCTTTATTCAATAGTCTCTTCTGCGCTTAATCTTCTTTCTATGTTTGAAAACTAGACCAAAATAGGAAATAATCCCATGTCTTCTCCCTCTTTCGAAGCACAGTACTATGACTAGCTTTATAAGCCCATGATGAAACACAGATTGGTTAGTGTGATCTGGATGCTCCTTCATCTTGCTAGACATCTTTTGTAAACTTTTAAAGAAAAATAATGGAAGATTCATTTTTGCTTCATGGCTGAGATGCTGCAAAAACCTTAAATGATACTTAAAAACAAATGCAAATCTCCCTTCACAAGTGATATAACTTTGCAGGATTTTGATTGGCTCTATCTATTCTGGTTTAAATTTTTGAAAATGTACCCCTTTAACCCAATCTGCTACCACATCTGGAAGTAAATATTGATGTGCATCAAAGGTGAAAGGAACTTTTTAAAACTAGTATTCGCCTTCATCTGGGATCCCTGTAGCTTCTGCTAACAATTCTCTGGTCAAATTAAACTTCAAAGTATCAAAAGTAACAACATCTTTATACAAACACTGAGAAAATTTATAAGAGACTTATGTGTGATACCCCTCAATTCTTTCAAAAAAGCTTAACCATCCTGCCTCTAAAAACAATCTTGCATAGTCTGAAAAAGTCTGAACCCAGGTCATGTCTGAAGGTTCATCTCTATTGGTTTTACCACTTCTTTTCATTTTAAATGACTGTCAAATTGCTTCCTTCAGTAAAAAAAACTCTAATTCTATTCAAATCTTGACAATTTGACAGACAGTGCTATATTGGGAAACCAAACCCCCAAACTAGACTTTATCTCTTAAACTGATGAATGTCTTAATTCAATTAATAGAGAATTCGACATTTAGTATGAATTAGGTTTACATACTAACAATCTTCATTAAATTCCATAATTAATCCTCTGTTTAGTGTAAACCCAAATACATGAACTTTGATATCAATTCGCAGCCTACCTGTCAGAGTGGTGAATCCAAGTGCTAGAATTGTGTTTTCTTGTCTGTTAGGTGTCTAATTTCATTCCTTAATCTTCTCTGACCGCCACGATAGTTCAAAACAGTCGCCCCTCAAAGCCCTAATTTTATGACCTGCTTCAAAACTTGATTACAAACTGCTAACACTTCACCATGAACTCATCTGATCTTCGTGCACTTCAGGAGATACGAAATTCAAGGAGAATTCGCCTCATCATGTTTACTTATCATTATTCCATCACTCTGCACCAAACCACCACAATTTTCCCTAATGATGACTTGATTGAAGTATTAACACCTGTCACAATGATCATTCTGGACAAGAACATGTATCAAATCCATTAACAAGTATGAATGACATCTCACTTGCGTGAATTTCCAAAAATTTGAACCAAAAATCATGATTTTTGAACAACGTGATTTTCTTGTAGCCCGTGTGTGTAACTTTTTCAGGCTTGCGCTACAAGAAAACCTCTTTCAATTATTTTCAAAAATACAACTCCTAGCAATGATTTAACTTTGGTAAAATGATCTAGATCAAAACTTTATGATATTTTTAGGACCTTTTTAATTCATATAAACATTCTATAACCCTTAACTATGAATTTCGATAAATAAAATCAAAATTGGAAAATAAAATTAAGAAATCACCTAAATACAAACATGAAAATTAAAGGAAAAAGATCAAAACTAACCTAAGTACCAAATTTTTTAAGAGAAATGAACAAAACCAAGCTTCAAAACATAAGCAAATACATTAAAAATGAGAAGCAAAAATAGGCTATAACACCACATGCTCATCATTTCTCGATGGTGCAATTACAACAAATACATCACCTGCATCAAGATTTTCAAATATTAAAAAAATATTAGATATATATATATATATATATATGCATGTGTACAAGACTAGAGGTTTAAACATTCAATCAACTATCATGTACCTTGCTTGACCAAATCAGAAACCCGATCATGATCTAGTGAAACCACTGCCTCGTCAATGTGAATCTCTTGCCACGTAGGAATTGGATGTGGCCCCTTTGTATTAAGAGGGAGATATTTCTATTGTTTGACATATGCATCATTCATGCAATGATCAACCCCTGGTCCATTGGCGTCAATGCATAACTCACAGAAACACGCATACTTCCTCGTTTCAATGGAAAATATGTCGCCCATGTCTTTACTACGAACTGAATGTAGTTCTCTCGTACCAAGTATGGTCTTGCAATACCATGGCATGGATCTATTCACATCGCCAAGGGAAACATCCAAAAAAAACCCGCATCGAATAAAAAACATCACACACACACATAATACAAACACATTTATTAAATTCCAATTAAGCTTTTGTTCCTACCTGCGCACCCGGGCCTTGCTTGTTCATGACCTTGGTGACCCAAATTGTGTGTGCACCAATCAACTACTTCTACTGAGCACTTGATTCGAGATGCACTATGAATCATTTGGTACCTTTGAAGTGGTCGTTTTACGCATGCACATGTGCCATCATGTTCACACTTTTCATGCCCTGTTTGAAAAAAGCTACAGGTGTGTCAAATACCTGTCTCTTATGAAGACGACTCAACCAATAAAATGAGCGTGCCGATTTGAACTACTCTGCACATCCATCTGACCAAATCCAGTGTTATGTAAATGGCACTCCATTCTTTTTGAAGGAATCATAAATAAACCCAAAGTAGTGTTGAACAAACAATGTGTCATGCTCATGATCATCACTGACATAAAAATGGTATTCCTTGATCACATCACGTGACTGTGTAGTGCTATCCCTACCATCAATGCTCGCCTGAGCATGTCTATACAATACATGTACGAAGATGGACACCTGGTCGGAGTGATAATACTCACTTTGTATCTCTCTCTGAGGAGCAAATGTGTAATTCTCAGCAAAGTCTACCATCAATAGGATTGTGCTTGGCTCAAAAACCTCATGATAATGCTTAAATTCTAAAACTTGCCACCTAGACCTGTGGGCGTGTTTAATGTATTCGTAAATCTGACTTTGAAACTTTTCCATGAAGTATGAAATAGGAATATCATCCTCGAGCAAATCGATCCTCTTAGATGGAACATGTGAAGAAGATGATGGATTCATGGAGACATACTCATATCTCCTCCACTTAACTGTGATATCCTGACAATCCAAGGTGTGTTGGACCAATAGGAAACTTCCTATGGAATAATGCCAAATCACCACATTCATGGCATATTCTCCCACCTACACACCTTTTCATGAAAAACACATTTTCAGGATTGCTATTACATAGTATCATAGAAATAAAATCTCGCACTGTGTGAGGAGTTGGTTCACCATCCCAATGTTTTTTGCAAAAATCCACAAATGTGTCATAGTATAACTGGAATTCAACATGGCATCGACAACAACAAGTGTCCTGTTGACGAGCAAATGTGAATTGCTCGCAACAGGGATAAATAGCCCAGTTCGGGATCCTAAAACAGGCTCCAAGCTGTTTGGAATGGCTATCCTCGACGGGTTTAATGACTCCGTTAGCCAATCAATTGATCTAAAGAAACTAAGGAGGAAATTAAATCTAAAAGATAAAATTAAATCAATTCGATAATAAAACTAACAACTAATCAAACTAACTAACTCTAACTAATGTAAATCTAATTATTTTGATGTAAGAGCTAACTAATGAAAGACTAAAGATTCACAAAGCATGAGATTCATGAATCAAATGCTGTCTGATGAAAGATAGGACTGTTTTTAACTTTTTTCTGTATTTTTTAAGAAAAGAAAAGATTAACCTATTCTAAATCTGATTACAAACAATAAATAGAATAATCCTTCATTAATTGTATCAGAGCAAAAGTAATCTTAAACCTAACTTAACTTATAAAAACACAATCTAATTCTTGATCAAGATAAATCTTTTACTGGTTTCTTTATCTTAACAAATGCAAATAGAAATGATTATAAATCTGAAATGAGAAATCATTCAATCTTCAGATATTAATAATATTTCTAGTTGAATAATAGCATTAAAGAACCAATACTTGACAGCAATATTTTAATGTGTGAGTCAAATTTGAATAAAATGTATTTAAATCAGAAATGATTCTTTTAAACAATTTACTCAAATCTCAAAATCAGTGCATGTGATAAAACTCAGTATAATAATTAACTGTCATCAAATTTAGGTAACCAAAGACAAGATGAATCTTTTCAGAATAAATAACAAGAAGGGAAAAAATTCACTTTGCATTCACTGAAAATAAAATATTACAGTTTACCAATTGTTTGAAAGTCAAAAGATGGAAACAACCACAAAATTATTTGATAGCTGACTCATCTAAATGTACTTCCAATGTGACAAACTGTATCTTCAAAATGTGCTCCTGCTAACCCAAAACTCGACCCAGCTGACAAGCAATGGACAGCTCCAGCTTCCAACACACAAACCCCAATTCCTCAAAAACTCATTTTCAGGAAACAGAGTTTCATATTCAAACAAAAATCATTTGGACTTCAAAGACTGGGCTCTCAGAAATCAAGCATTTTGATCCTAATTGAAGGCATCATTCTTCAAGAAGAACAATCCTCCACTCTCTTCCCTTCAGGTCGCCTCTCATCGATGATCTTTCATCTCCTTTTTAAATAGAAAAACAGAGATTAAGATAGAAACAAAAATCATTTTGCTGGGCGCAGCTTGAAAAAACGTGTTCAAAGATCCATGAAAATGTCCCATAATCTCACACTTTCTGAGGAAATCGCCGTGATGAAAGCTAAATAGGCCCATTCTGGAAAAAAACCATGTGGTGGATTTTCGAAATTTATCTCCATTTGCTCACAATGTGGCCCGAAAAAATGTCTGTCTGTTTAGTTACGCGTTTTCTGTTGCTAGCTGGAAATGAAATTCGTGGCATGCTTTTCTTTATGTGACTTAGCATCCATGGTCTTTGACTCTCTGCTGATGTCCACGTATTTTACTGTCTTGCTGCTTTACTGCCGCTTGAAGTCTTGCAGGATCTCATACTTTACTTTGTTGCTGCCCGATCTCCTTGTTTTCCCAAGTGTTTCTAGCCTTCTTCTATCTCACAATACAGCTCTATCCTTTGTTGATACATCTTGTTGCTACTCTGGATTTGTTGTATAATGATCAATTTTGGATAGTCTTGCTGCCATCTCTTTGTCTCCACTTCTTTGCCCCAGATTTCTGCAATCATATTTCTGTAGAATAAGAACAGGAATATGTCTTTCATAACTTCAATTTACCAGAATAAGACTGTCATTTACCAAACCAATGATACAGGTGCTGAAGCTTTAATACAGAAATCTGAATTTGAAAACAGGGACAAGACTCAATATCCAGAATTGTAATTATTTCCAATATGCATTTGGTTTAATAACTTAATATCAAAAGAGCAGGGATTATTTCAGGAACTCTCACACTGATCTTGCCTAAATCATGAATTTCAGAGAAAGGTTATAATGATTTCATATTTACAAAGAGTCAAAGAAAACCTTGAGTTCATTTCAATCTTTTCAGAAAATGTAGACTTATTTCCATAAACGTGGAATGAATTATGATTTTATCAACAGACTTGGCTGTCTCTGCAAGGCTTTCTGAATGTGTATATTTATAATGAACATACAACAGATATCAAGACCATGACCTTCAAAATATCATTGTTGATGATATAATCTGGACAAGAACGCAGAAAATGAAATCTAGCAGTTTCCATAGTCGTTTAGCAACAAACTGTAACTTTGAATTTCAGTATGAAGAAACGAATCCTCAATCTGGAATTAAGGTGAGTCATTATCTTTTGTACTGTGCAACCCAGACTTAACCAAAACAAGAAGCTTGCAAGCACATCAACAGCAAAGATGAAATTCACAGTCATTTTTATTTTATGAAATGATTATTAAGTTGAAAAACAGAGCTGCACTTACCAATAATTCGCTGTTATAAATTTGCAGAACACAAGTCAGTAGCCAGGTAATTTTCCCAAAATGTCTAGACTAAGCTCTTCTTCACAACATTCGAACGAGTCTCATTTTCAAATCAAACCCTTAAACCAAATGATACTGGGAAAACCAAACTAAAAAAAAAATGCTCTGTTAAACCCTAAGTACCAGCGTGGTATCCCCAACTCATCAGACTTAGCAAAAGGAACAACATGTTGAAATGTATAGAGCTAAGGTATAAACCCAAATATTACGCCGAGAATCTAATGGCAAAACCATCTAGCTCATGCTTTGAGCGCAGAGAGAATGCAAATATAGAGTTCTACCCTTTCCAAGTTCGCAAACTCAGCAAAAACATGCAAATTTACACAGTCTCTCAAAGATATAAAGGGTTCGTGCTTGATCAATGTGGCATCAGAAATAGAAGGGTGACACCGTAACCCATATTCGGAGCATAAACTAAGCGAAAACAGAGCTCTACACTCAGGAAAAAATAAAAATGATGAGGAGTTAGTCATACCCACAGCAATGAATCGACTTCAAATGAGTTTCTCGAGAACCATCCCTTCCTTTCATAAACATTATGGTGTGAGTACAGTAAGTACAATGGCTCCATTAAGTAGATTCATGATGAAGAACAGGTGGCAAGTATAAGATTATATCATCATGAAAATCCAGATGTGTCGTGTTTCTTTAGATTTCAGTCATGTCACATATTAATTTCAAAGAGGTGGTGGATATCAAATGAATCGAAACTCAATATGTCGAATGACTTATGAAAACTCCAATGAACCAAGATAATAATGTCACTCAACCATAATAAATTAATAATGTCAAGCAACTATATGATGGCGAATGAAAGGAAAGTAAAAAAAAAATAAGGTAAATATGGTGGTTAAAATATACATCATCATCTTAGTCTTCAATAACATTTTGGTGATAAAATCATAAAATACTTTAACACAGTTCATTGATAACTATGACTTGACTTCCTCTTCATTAGGTTTCAAATATCTTTTTGATGAAGCTTGTTTTTCTCCTGTGCAGGTTCTACCAATTTAGTTTAAAAACTGATCATCTTTTTGGTTGAGACACACTTTGAACGATTTTTTGAAATTTTTGTCTTTTCAATGATAAAAATTTATTTACAAAAGTGAAAAGAAAATAATTACAAAATCAAAACCAAAAAAGAATAATGAAAAATATCAAAGAAAAAGTCTCGTATGGTAAATCTGTAACTAAAAGCTACAGAAATCATTTATGTAGCTAACAGCTACAGAAATTCAGAATTTTTCAAAACTTATCTCTGGTGGATTCCCTTTCCGTTGTAGCTTAAAAAGGGATCTTGTTGGGAGACCAACAAATGGCGACTCACGGGGCGAAGCAGTTATCTCTGTACAAACACATCATCTGATCAAATATCTTGAAGCAAGAAGAAAAGACTGCCTTGAAATCAGATTAAAACTTTTTAATACAGAAATCAGAAAACTGTGCCTTTTTTATAACACTAAATGTCAGAATATGCTTGATTTCAAGTCTTTTATGATTATTCAAAGATTACTTTCAGAAATAGCAGGAATTTTAGAATTTTTTGGAAAATTCAAAACTCAGAAAGAAATTAGCTCTGGGAATTCAAAGAACTTCTGATAACTAACCAGCATTTATAGATTTAGTCCCAATACTACAATTCTATCCCTTCAGCCAGCAGGCATCCATAGCCTCGAAAGGGTTAAATTTTAACCGTCAATCCCAACATTCTTGTTCCAAGATAAAATTTCAACATATGAGCATTTAGGACTTCTGAATTTATTAAGGGTAAGCAGCATTGGAAACTCTTTATGAGTATGGGATGACTTATGGATTCTTATAGTTTTGTACAAATATGGTACTTATGATTTGGAATCCAAATTGGTCACAGACGGAGCCACTCCAGCCAGCAGGTGTCCATAGTCTCGAAAGGGACATATTTTTAACCCTTTTTACCCAACGGCTTATATCCCTAGACAAATAAATTAAAGAAGGTTTCATACCCAAAATCTTGAGTGCTTATCTATTTAAAGATCTGCATCTTATAATGGGAGAACGTATTTGGACACTCTTTACGAGTAGGATAGCGTAAAGGACTTAGAGATTACTGGTTGCGTATCTGACTTTCAATTGTTTTCCCAAGGCTGAATTCTGACTGAGTAATGATATTCCTAGTAAGGATGAATTCGTGATGTATTAATTTCAACAAATCTGGGGATAATGATAAAAGAAATAAAACACAATCTCAATCTTTGCCTAGTGTTTTTCTTTTCTTTTACAACAGTTTTAGTTTCTTGTGCATATTTTTCAAATCTGAAATGAAGACAGTTTTCTAACAGCTTGACTGTTTTCTGCAATCAAATTCTGAACTTGTGACAGAGCCAGCTTCCCAAAAATTTAAAGATTTTTCTGGTTCTGAAGAAATCAAAAGTAAAAATTCAGCAGAAAATCAATCAATCAATCAATCAAAAATTTACAAAAATACAATATGTACAGTATTTACAAAAGTTTACTTTCAGCAGGTTACTGAAAGTAAGTTTGTAGAATTTGATCATTCACTGGATAGGTTCAAAATCACCTCCCAGTGTTTGCAATTAACCAGGACCACATGTAAATCAAAGTCTCTCAACTATACAACTAACTTAAAGAAAAGTTAGTGATGACAGTGCTTGTTTTTTTTTTTTTTTTAAATAAATCGTGAGAAATTTTATTTAATAAGGTCTTTATTAAAAATAAAGAAAGAAGACTTCTACAAGTTTAACTAAAGTTTTGCAGTTATGAGATCAAAAAGTTTTTTAATTTCATCCAAGACATTTCATAATAAAGTTTTATAATTTTGCAATTAAGAATATGACTGGGACATGAATGTTTTGAAAATGAAAGTAGAGAAAAACAAAAATGAGAGAGGGTAAGGAATACATCCATGCATATGTTTGTGGCAGTCTCATTTTAAGCTTTGATAATTTTTTTATCTTCATACCTGCATTTATTGAAAAGAACAAACATGAATTAATCTAAATCTAAACCTAGCTTAAACGAATTAAATATTTATAAATTAAGTAAAAGTATATTTCCAATGAAGCCATCGTAATAACTCCAATCCTGCAAAATCAAACAAAATGAATGTTAGCAATAAGAATTGAAGTATTTTGAAACCAAAGATAAACAAATCAGACTTACCCTTTTGACTTTCAAAATACAAAGTAAATGCAGCCTTACCATTCTCCGGAAACTTCGCAAGAAAAGATCTCTCGAGCCAATCTGCAATCCTATCATAATATGTGTGATTAATAAAATAGGATTGTTCGAAAGAATATGGTAATGAGAGAGATATATCATGACAGTCTTGTGCTAAAGTTTTGTGCACAGAATCATGTGAAAGAAACTCAAATTTCAACAATCCTTCCTGAAGATTTTTCTCCCTATGCCAATATCATCTTGCAAACAAACGCATCGTTTAAAAAGATCATCAAATATAGATTCAATTTTCTTAAATTCAAATTCAAGAGTATTTTCTGCATTATGATTAATATCCTAATCAATTTGATAGGGATAAATTCCTCATAATCACTAACTTGAGATGAACTAAAGGAATCCAACAAGGTAGGTGGAAAATCAATTGTTGTAAGATGTAAATTATTAATATGATGATGATCAACATTGACTTTACCTGTTTCATATTGATTTTCAAACTCAAGTGACTGATCATGATTAAGATTGTTGATCTAAGAATTTTGATGAATCATAAGAGACTTCTTCAAATCTGTTTGTTTCAATATTTCCTAATTCCCATGTATATAATTGAGAAAATGTTTCATGGGAAGAAAGATTAATTTCTTCATTTTCTAAATGCAAATCATGATTGTATTGTACCGCATAATATTGTGACAATGTAAAATCAAAGTCATAAGAATATGAACTATGCATTGCCTCTTGATTAAAAATATATGTGTACAAAGAAAAATATGTTGAAGCATTAAGAAAATGAAAATATTTTCATGGAAAGAAAGATTATCACAAGAAGACTCTTCATTGAATAGTTCCTTTTCAAAAGATGAGTCTATGGGTGGGTTGGTTTCTTCTTCTAGGATAGACTGATTAATATCCATGACACGATCTATAGAAAAATCTGAACATAACAAGTTAGCTGAGACCTTACAATGTTCATCATAAGAATATAAATGTGATAGAAAGTCACTGGATTCTTTAGAATAAGAAGATTCGAGAATTAATGGATATTTGATAAAATGATCAATAATAAGATCTCCACAAGATGAATCTCGAATCTCTTTAGCCAAACTAGAAGTTTTAGATTCAATTTCTTTCGTTTCTGAAATAGAAGTAGTATCTTTTAAAACATGACAATTTTATTCATAAACTTCATTCTCATTCAATGAAGATATGGACATATCATACTTTGACGTATCATGTCCTTTAAAATCCACATCCGTCAAAGTGAAAAACGTTGTCATACAAGGTTGGTTTTCTTCCACTTCTAAATTTTCAAAATTTTCATGAAAAGCAAAATCAACCTGTGAATAATCATTTGATAAAAATTCAGATTGATTAGCTTTTAAATCTTGTTCATTTGAAAGAAACAAATGATGAAACAATTCACTTAAACAAGGAATATCTTTCGAAGGAAACATATAACAAAGATGAAGAAATCTGTTAATGAAGTCTTCCACTGATTCATCTTTGTCTTTCCTTAAATTTTTTAATTCAGTGCACAAAGTAATGAAATCATAATCCCCAAAAGAAACTAAGAATTCACTAATTAAATGTTCAAAAGAATGGATAGAAGCTACCGACAAGGTTTCACACCATTACTTGATTCGTCCTTCAAAAGTAAGAGTCAAACATATGCACAGGATGTCTTTATCAGTAATCTTGTGAAAGATACATTGATCAATAAATTGTAAAACATGTTCATATGCAGATGTTACTTCCTCACCATTAAACTTGTTTTCTGTTAAAAGATCAACTATCCTTGCTGGAGTATCAACAATGATTTTTCGAGAAAAACATCTCCAAATCGAAACAGAAGCCATTAATCAATGATATAGCTCCAGTAGATTAACTTGTCATCTACTCGGCCCTCCTTCTAGCGCCAATTTGTTGACGGGAAAATGTGACTTGCTCACAACATGGAGAAATAGCCAAGTCCGGGATCCTTAAACAGGCTCCAAGCTGTTTGGAATGGCTATCCTTGACAGGTTTAACGACTCTGTTAGCCAATAAATTGATCTAAAGAAACTAAGGAGGAAATTAAATCTAAAAGATAAAATTAAATCAATTCGATAATAAAACTAACAACTAATCAAACTAACTAACTCTAACTAATGTAAATCTAATTATTCCGATGTAAGAGCTAACTAATGAAAGACTAAAGATTCACAAAGCATGAGATTCAGGAATCAAATGTTGTCTGATGAAAGATAGGACTGTTTTTAACTTTTTTTGTATTTTTTAAGAAAAGAAAAGATTAACCTATTCTAAATCTGATTACAACCAATAAATAGAATAATCCTTCATTAATTGTATCAGAGCAAAAGTAATCTTAAACCTAACTTAACTTATAAAAACACAATCTAATTCTTGATCAAGATAAATCTTTTACTCGTTTCTTTATCTTAACAGATGCAAATAGAAATGATTATAAATCTGAAACGAGAAATCCTTCAATCTTCAGATATTAATAATATTTCTAGTTGAATAATAGCATTAAAGAACCAATACTTGACAGCAATATTTTAATATGTGAGTCAAATTTGAATAAAATGTATTTAAATCAGAAATGATTCTTTTAAACAATTTACTCAAATCTCAAAATCAGTGCATGTGATAAAACTCAGTACAATAATTAACTGTCATCAAATTCAGGTAACCAAAGACAAGATGAATCTTTTCAGAATAAATAACAAGAAGGAAAAAAATTCACTTTGCATTCACTGAAAAGAAAATATTACAGTTTACCAACTGTTTGAAAGTCAAAAGATGGAAACAACCACAAAATCATTTGATAGCTGACTCATCTAAATGTACTTCCAATGTGACAAACTGTATCTTCAAAATGTGCTCCTGCTAACCCAAAACTCGACCCAGCTGACAAGCAATGGACAGCTCCAGCTTCCAACACACAAACCCCAATTCCTCAAAAACTCATTTTCAGGAAACAAAGTTTCATATTCAAACCAAAAGCATTTGGTCTTCAAAGACTAGGCTCTCAGAAATCAAGCATTTTGATCCTAATTGAAGACATCATTCTTCAAGAAGAGAAATCCTCCACTCTCTGCCCTTCAGGTCGCCTCCCGTCGCTGATCTTTCCTCTCACTTTTTAAATAGAAAAACAGAGATTAAGATAGAAACAAAAATCGTTTTGTTGGGCGCAGCTTGAAAAAACGTGTTCAAAGATCCATGAAAATGTCCCATAATCTCTCACTTTCTGAGGAAATCGCCGTGGAGAAAGCTAAATAGGCCCATTCTGGAAAAAACCCATGTGGCAGATTTTTGAAATTTATCTCCATTTGCTCACAATGTGGCCCGAAAAAATGCCTGTCTGTTTAGCTACTCGTTTTCTGTTGCCAGCTGGAAACGAAATTCGTGGCATGTTTTTCTTTATGTGACTTAGCATCCACAGTCTTTGACTCTCTGTTGATGTCCACGTATTTTACTATCTTGCTACTTTACTGTTGCTTGAAGTCTTGCAGGATCTCATACTTTACTTTGTTGCTGCCTAATCTCCTTGTTTTCCCAAGTGTTTCCAGCCTTCTTCTATCTCACAATCCAGCTCTATCCTTTGCTGATACATGTTGTTGTTGCTTTGAATTTGTTGTATAATGATAAATTTTGGATAGTCTTGCTGCCATCTCTTTGTCTCCACTTATTTGCCCCAGATTTCTGCAATCATATTTCTGTAGAATAAGAATAGGAATATGTCTTTCATAACTTCAATTTACCAGAAAAAGACTGTCATTTACCAAACCAATGATACAGGTGCTAAATCTTTAATACAGAAATCTGAATTTGAAAACAGGGACAAGACTCAATATCCAGAATTGTAATTATTTCCAATACGCATTTGGTTTAATAACTTAATATCAAAAGAGCAGGGATTATTTCAGGAACTCTCACACTGATCTTGCCTAAATCATGAATTTCAGAGAAAGGTTATAATGATTTCAGATTTACAAAGAGTCAAAGCAAACCTTGAGTTCATTTCAATCTTTTCAGAAAATGTAGACTTATTTCCATAAACGTGGAATGAATTATGATTTTATCAATAGACTTGGCTGTCTCTGCAAGGCTTTCTGAATGTGTATATTTATAATGAACATACAACAGATATCAAGACCATGACCTTAAAAAGATCATTGCTGATGATATAATCTCGACAAGAATGCAAAAAATGAAATCTAGGAGTTTCCATAGTCGTTTAGCAACAAACTGTAACTTTGAATTTTAGTATGAAGAAACGAATCCTCAATCTGGAATTAAGGTGAGTCATTATCTTTTGTACTGTGCAACCCAGACTTAACCAAAATAAGAAGCTTGCAAGAACATCAACAGCAAAGATGAAATTCATAGCCATTTTTATTTTATGAAATGATTATTAAGTTGAAGAACAGAGTTGCACTTACCAATAATTTGTTGTTATAAATTTGCAGAACACAAGTTAGCAGCCAGGTAATTTTCCAAAAATGTCCAGACTAAGCTCTTCTTCACAACATTCGAACGAGTCTCATTTTCAAATCAAACCCTTAAACCAAATGATACTAGGAAAACCAAACTAAAAACAAAATGCTCTGTTAAACCCTAAGTACCAGCGTGGTATCCCCAACTCATCAGACTTAGCAAAAGGAACAACATGTTGAAATGTACAGAGCTAAGGTATAAACCCAAATATTACGCCGAGAATCTAACGGCCAAACCATCTAGCTCATGCTTTGAGCGCAGAGAGAATGCAAATACATAGTTCTACCCTTTCCAAGTTTGCAAACTCAGCAAAAACATGCAAATTTACACAGTCTCTCAAAGATATACAGGGTTCATGCTTGATCAATGTGGCATCAGAAACAGAAGGGTGACACCCTAACCCATATTCGGAGCATAAACTAAGGGAAAACAAAGCTCTATACTCAGCAAAAAATCAAAATGATGAGGAGTTAGTCATACCCACAGCAATGAATCAACTTCAAATGAGTTTCTCGTGAACTATCCCTTCCTGTCATAAACATTATGGTGCGAGTACAGTAAGTACAATGGCTCCATTTAGTAGATTCGTGATGAAGAACAGGTGGCATGTATAAGATTATATCATCATGAAAATCCAGATGTGACATGTTTCTTTAGATTTCAGTCATGTCACATATTAATTTCAAAGAGGTGGTGGATATCAAATGAATCGAAACTCAATATGTCGAATGACTTATGAAAAATCCAATGAACCAAGATAATGATGTCACTCATCCATAAGAAATTCATAATGTCAAGCAACTATATGATGGCGAATGAAAGGAAAGTAAAAAAAAAAATAAGGTAAAGATGGTGGTTAAAATATACATCATCATCCTAGTCTTCAATAACAATTTGGTGATAAAATCATAAAATACTTTAACACAGTTCATTGATAACTATGACTTGACTTCCTCTTCATTAGGTTTCAAATATCTTTCTGATGAAGCTTGTTTTTCACCTGTGCAGGTTCTACCAATTTAGTTTAAAAAACTGATCATCTTTTTGGTTGAGACACACTTTGAACGATTTTTTGAAATTTTTATCTTTTCAATGATAAAAATTTATTTACAAAAGTGAAAAGAAAATAATTACAAAATCAAAACCAAAAAAGAATAATGAAAAAGTCTCGTACGGTAAATCTGTAACTAAAAGCTACAGAAATAATTTCTGTAGCTAACAGCTACAGAAATTCAAAATTTTTCAAAACTTATCTCTGGTGGGTTCCCTTTCCGTTGCAGCTTAAAGAGGGATCTTGTTGGGAGACCAACATGTCCCTAATCGTATTTAGCCTAATATAACACGGTTTCAACTTACTGAACATGGTAAATGAAATTTGGACACCGAGATTTTATTCTTTGAATTCCTCGAACAAAGAAACTCATGTCATCTCCATAACATGCTTGCAATGCTCCTTATAAATGCCTCTGCCAGAATGTTGTCGCGGGACATGTTTTCGATCTGGTATAGCACAAAAATTGTTGTCCCAATACTCTATCACCTTCTCTCTAATGCCCTCTTCCATCCTGCCTTTATATGCTTCTCTACATATAAGATCCCAACAAGCAGCTTCATCGTTTTCATTTATCTTTACCCTAAATTTAGTGTATTTGTGCAGTGTTTTTCTTGAAACGTGGAGCACCTTTGACATTGTTGCGACCATTCGATTTCTTAAGGTGATTCGTGCCATAATAGCAATTGTAATTGCCCTATGTACAACACTGATATCATTTTTTCTTGACTTTCCCAATGCAGATAGTGTAGTTGTTACATTGTCTATTACATTATCACATGTATTTAAACCCAACAACCTTGTGGCACATTTCAATTTTTTGTGTTTTATCAATCCATATAGGATTTGAGCTTGTGTAATCACTGATTGTTGTTCAAAGTACAACTTGATTATGTTACTAACATGCTCTCTGATTTTTCGATCAGGGGTCAGGTTCCTGAACTCTTCTTGAGTGGCATCATCCAACCCTCTTAAACAATTAGCAGCCATTCCAACGTCATTGAAGGTCCCAATTACTCTTGAGAAATCAAAGGGTGCATGATCCTGTGATGACTGGCCAGGATCTAGAAATTAATAAATACAAACTCAAAAATAAATACAAGCTCTTGGAATAAATACAAATAAATGCAAGCTCAGGAATAACATTTTATTTTACTTATCATATTGTCATTGTTAGTTTAAAAATTAACAAATAAATTATATAAGCTTGAATATGGAGCAATTATGGTTGTTGTAGTAACTGGATATGAATATGGACCCCAGTTTAAATTGGCTTCCTAATGGTTCAAAGGTAGTCACTCGGCCACCAAGGTTGTCTCAGTCTTGAGTATTGAGGTAGTACCCCTCACTTCACGGTGCAAGTAAAACTGCTAACCGCTTGGCCACAAACGACAGCTTTTTGGTTTTCCCCACAGGTGGGAATCTAGTCAATCCAGTAGGGGTCATTTCCCTATTCACATGGCAGGTCCTCTCAATGGCCAGCTACTTCTGGCTTCCTGTGGTCCTCCTCATAATGAGTTTTAGGGCAAAGGCCAAGTACTTCCCACAGTTGTTGCGGATGAGACTTATGTCCCAAACCGAATGTTATTAAGTAAATTAGGTTATTAAGTAAAATATGTTACTCTACCTTACCTTAAGTAAATTGTAATGTGATTGTAATTGTGATTGTGATTGTAATTGTAATTGTTGATTTTCTTTGAGATCGTCATTGTCATCAATGCTTAAAACCTTATGATTCATAGTCATTTGTACATGATTGTAATGTAATTGTAATTGTTTAATGTAATTGTAATTGTAATTGTAACATGTATTTGTATTTACTCTACCTTACTGTCCCATTGACATAAGGTTGGTGCTTCTGCACGTTAATGTGATTGTAATTGTAATTGTGATTGTAACTATAATTGTTGATTTTCTTTGAGATCATCATTGTCATCAATGCTTAAAGCCATATGATTCCTAGTAATTTGTACATAATTGTAATGTAATGTAATTGTAATTGTTTAATGTAATTGTAATTGTAATTGTAATTGTAACATGTAATTTTCATCATTATCATAATGTAATGTAAAAGTGTATTTGTATTTACTCTACCTTACTGTCCCATTGATGTAAGGCTAGTGCTTTTGCACGTTAATGTGATTGTAATGTGATTATAATTGTAATTGTTTATTTTCTTTGAGATCGTAATTCTCATCAATTCTTAAAGCCATATGATTCCTAGTCATTTGTACATGATTGTAATGTAATGTAATTGTAATTTTTATTGTAATGTAATTATCATCATTATAATAATGTAATGTAAAATTGTAGTTTGAACACTATGAAAATGCTCATATATGAATATGAAATTAAAATCATATTAAAATCGATGAAACGAGAGATAAGGCTATAGAAAAGATGAAGAAAATAAGTGCAATGATAAGGCTATATATGCATATTCATTTAGAACTAGATATTATGCTAGAATATTATGCACTATATAATTATATATATTCATTAACCATTCGTTAATTTCATTGGACAACTCTAGAACTACCCATACTATAATACACTTACTTTGTATATATGTAATTTAGTGTAGTGGTTAAACATTTTTTCAGTTCTTTCACAACACATACCATTATTTCACATGTACATAAGTGGTTTTAGAAGGTTGTATATATAGATGCACATACAATGTATATAAGTTTATGAATTAAGTACAAAATGACAATTTTACAAAATTATAATTAAATTCTAAACAATGTGTATATATATATATATACAAATTATGAACTAGAACACTATGAAATTGAATATATGAATATGCAATTTATGAAATTATGTGAAATTATATGAATATGTGAATATATGAAATTATACAATTTACATACAATTATGAATTTACATATATATGAATGCATACATGCACATGTACAATGTATATAAGTTTATGAATTAATTACAAAATTATAATTAAATTCTAAATAATTTAACATGTATATATATATAAATTATGAACTAGAACACTATGAAATTGAATATATAAGAATATGCAATATGAAATTAAATATGAATACGTGAATATGAAATTATACAATTTACATACAATTATGAATACATATATATGAAGTCATACATGCACATATAATTTATATAAGTTTATGAATTAATTACAAAATTATATTTACATTCTAAACAATTTAAGATGTGTGTGTATATATATATAGTATGAACTAGAACACTATGAAATTGAATATATTATGCAATATGAAATTATATGAATATATGAATATGAAATTATATGAACTAGATCACTAGGAAAATGAAATTATATATATATGAATATGAAATTGCATAACTTAAATAAATTATTCCAATATTGTTAGCAATGGCATTTAATTCTCCCATTATAGGTTGATTTGCAACTTCTTCTCCTCTCAAGATTGCTCTTTTTTTCCTCTTTCTTTCTGTAATGCCCCATTTTGGATTTACCTTCATAACCACCATTGCTTGTTTGTATTTTTTATGGTGGAACTTCATGAGTATGACTTGAAGTTATATATTTAATTTGTTTTGTTCATGAAATGTGAAAAATAAGATGTGCTATGAAGATGTCATATAATGATGTAATTGACTGGATTATTATATGATGTGTGTACCTATGATGAATTAAATTATTACATGAAAGAATGATGAGGATGATGATGTGGACTGATTGATTGTCAAGTAGAATTACTTGTTGTACATGTGTATTTGTGAAGTACTAACCCACAGGACATTGACGCTATTTGATAGTCGAATACTTGATATGACCTATGGAATAGTAACGTGTTATGCTGTAAACCTTAGTAACCAAAATGATGATACGATGACACAATCCAATAATCCTAATAGCAGCAAAGTATGTTTTTGATAGGGTATATAGACCTAGGATGTTGAGAGGGATGGATGTGTTCCACCCTATGTTTTTATGATACCCGAGGTCGTGGGAAGGCCGTGCTGAGACACGCTCCCCATGTTGTTGTGATAACGACGGTCGGGTACGCGAGGTCGTGGGAGGGCCGTGCTGAGACACGCTCCCCATGTTGTTGTGATGACGACGGTCGGATGCCTGCTAGGAGAGGCTAGGTCCGCTGTTCAGCTGATGCTATTGCTCTCAAGTTCTTATGTGGTCAGGTCGGTGAAGCCGACATCCACTTCTATACTAGCAGAGGAAGGATAGGGAGGGTGCGGACGTAGGTTAGGATGGGAGGATATGATAGTTAGTATTGTTGACAGTGGGGTGTTTCCTCGTACCGAGTTAGTGGTAGTAGGTACCTGTCATGTTTGACCAATTAAGTTAATAAGAACACAAATATAAGGTATAGAACTATAAATGGGAGTAACCATTAAATAACTGAGAATGTAAAAGAAAGTACCTTATATATGTATACTTGTTCTGCTTGTGTAAAGGATTATTAGTATTAGTTAGCATTTATGCATATGGAAGATAATGTATGTTATAGTGCATGTTCGACCTGTGCATGTACTGGCCATGCATGCATACCTTGCACATGCACGCTAGTATCGATATGAAAATACTTAACATGTTGAATAATTGGATCAGTTGTAATAAGTAAATATGTTAATTATGCATTAATTATATTCAAGCAATCACTGTTAAGTTACTGGATATGTGTAAAACAAGTTAATTAAGCTATTAATTAATGTAAAGATTGTAGTAAGCAATTAAGATAAGTGTTGTCAATATGAAGTGTCGTTTATAAGCGTTAATGTGGGAAAATGGTACTATTTAATTGTTAATCTTGATTAATTAAGCCATTAAACATACTTTGTTTTATCAACAAAAGTGTATTAGGATACTTAACAATTAAACAAAGAAATGCTGATATTATTATTTACCGCCAAATATTGTTATTGTTATTGTTAATCATGATAATAAATTAGTAATATAATTATTATTATGTTTATTATTAAACTAAAAATTACTATTAATAATCTTTCCATTATGAAGAATCATGAGTGAAACTTCTATATTTCTCCATTACTAAGTTAAAAACTATAAAGGCGATTCATCAAGGGTATTATTAATTTATCAAAATTATTATTAAGTTATTAATATATTATTAATTTACTCAATAAAGGGAGTAAGTTAAGATAGGCTTATTCAAATATGTATATATTAATTAAGTGTTTCCATGTCAGACAAATGATATAAATTAAATAGTAATTATGTTGATCCAAAATGATGGTTGGATTAAATTATAAAATTAATTTACATAAAGATGCCATATTTTATTCCTAGATTATTTAAACCTTAAATGCAAATCATAATATCATTTATGGTGTTTAGGTTGAATAATTAAATGGACACGTAATAAACTTCATCATCATTGAGTTGATATTTATATTTTATCCTAAAAATATTAAAGAAGAAGCGGTGGTAATTTATAGCATTTAACTTGTCGTGTAACTTAATATAAAAAGGCATTATTATCTTGTGCAGTAAAATAGACAAAATGAAGTGAGCAATTAATCATTTGACTTCCTGAGAGAACGAGAAATCCTAGAATTAATGTTACAATTATTTTACCCTTGGTTAGTGTGATTATATTAATAGTTTAGAATCCCAAAAAGGGAGGCTAAGGCGGTGGAGTAAGATGGAAGGCTAATGAAGGTGAAAATGAGTATATAGGTAAGAGTTTGGGGGGATGGTGGAAAAAAAAAAAGAGGTGATTGAGGATTTTAAGGAGAAGGAAGGAAAACCGAGGAGGGGGTTAACTCGGGTATTGAGGAGGTGAGAAACTAAAACTAGGAATGGAAATTGAACCATGGAGATCAAACTATGAACTATGCATGGAGGGATCCTAAATTATGGAAGTCTGCTATTGGTATTATCAGATTATGGGCTCGGGGGCTAGGAAATCCATCGATTTCCTAAGGCTAGCATGATGAGCTGGTTGGCAGGGTGGTTTATCTAGTTGGATGCTAAGGTTTTTCAGCAAAGAGAAACTTCATGAGCGTCAAGAAGCCTATCCTACTGCAATCTACAAAACAGGTATTCTACCAGAGCAAAACTCTCTAAATTTCAGTATTGAAGGAAAAATCTCTTTCATTTAATTTTATTCCTAATGATGATGTTAGAATTATGAACCAAATGAAAAGACCATGCTATGAGAAATATCGATAAAATTTAAACCTAATCTTTAAACCAGATCTTTAAACCAGATCTTTAAAATGAATTAAATAGGAAAATTGTGATAAAAAAAACATGATAAATAATAACTAAGTTCTGGTATTATCTTCACAAAGCAGCGCTTGAAAAGCTATATAGATACAAGTAGAAAATGACAAGGACTTAAGTTCCCATATTGAAATGATAAGCATTACACATGGTATCAGAGCCATGGTTCATGCTCTTAGGGCCTAATGGACCTATTCACAGCCATGGTTCATGCTCTGAGGGCCTAATGGACCTATTCACAGCTATAACTATCCTGATATTTACACTATAGATAAATCTACAAAATATCAAAAAAAAAATCTTTACTGAAATTCGAGTAGCTATCACACTAAAACTCTTACCAAACTCCTTGCAGAATACCTACAAGGATAGAATCAAAGGATACTACCTGCAAGGATAGAAACAAAGGCTAGTTAAATTTTCTATTATTGATCCTTCAATTATGAAAATATCGGTTGCTATATTTACAAGAAAAAGAATATATGTATATGTATTAAAAGATAGTGTATATATATTAAAAAAAAAAAAACATGACATAGTATAGATATTCCAAAAAGAGTGATAATATTATAGTAATTCCAACCAAATAATATATATATATATATATTATTTACCATTTCTTTTGTTGCTCAAATTAATATATATACACAAGCAATAAATGTTCTAGCAACAAAAATAGTAATTGATTACCATATTATCAGAAACAAAACCCAAAACACAATCATGGATTATGATAATCTTGAAACAAAACAGATGAGGTGACGAAGAAAAACCAACAAACATATCATATTACTCTGGAAACTTTATAGGTGCGGTGCATAAGTACGGGACCTGATCTTTCTCTGGTCCACTTTCTGGTGGAGCCACTGAAATATATTTCTAGATAAGCTTCTTATTTTGTATTCTGGCATCTGCTTAATTTAATTCCTTCAATGTATGTTATCAGTTCAAGCTAAATGTCCTTCAACCAAAACAGCAACTTTACTAGCAAATGCTACTGATAAAGTTCATCTAATGTTACCATTATTTGCATCACCTTCAAAAAAGATAAGTGACGGGTAAAAGGATTGAAGGATTGAAGGGCATAACAGATGACTGGGGAAAAGAAATAAACCGATGCCATCTAGGAATTTATAAAACTTTGTTTATAATTTACATGAGTTTTAATCTGGAAGATAGAATGAAAAGTTATTACTTGAATTTCGCTGGAGGGAAAAAAAAAAAAAACTCCAATCCAATCACTTGCTGATGGAGAAAGGTGGTTGAATTAAACAGTGACCCACTCAACAGTTTTCCCCTGGACGCCAAGAAGATTGGGACTGACTTCAATGTGAGCAGAACTGTGAAGAGCAACAGCAGTCATCTGAATTTGAATTTTGGAAAGAGGATGTTGTGAAGCTCCAATATTTGGCGAAGTTGAGAAAAGTAAGATAGCTATAATAAGCAGTCGCAAAATCCGCCCCATTGTATTCTTATTTTCTCCCGTACTCCACAGCTTCCCTTGCCTTTCGATCACCAAAGGAGCTCGAGAAATCCAAAAGTTCATAATCTTTATTATCAAAAGATGCATTCGCTGTACATCTTTATTTTCTGCTTGAGAAGCGTGGCTAGATTTGCTATCGCCTGGACTTTGTCCTATAATTTATGAATTCGTTTGCATCAAAAGATGCATTCGCTATATGAGAAGCGTGCCTAGATTTGCTATCGCCTGGACTTTGACCTATAATTTATGAAATCGATTGCTTCACGGTATCTCCAGTTAGATGCCCAAGAACATGCCATGGACTAATTGACTCCAGAAAAACTCTGGATCATTATAGGGAGTGAAGATACCGGGGACTTGATATCAAGGGTGAGCAAGCATCAAGTATTCGTCCACCTATCACAGGAAAATATCAATGAACAAGGAAGATCTATGAACCACTAATGGCCATGTAAGAGTTACAGATGTTATCTAACAATCAGGTAAGGGTTCTATGAATGGAAGGGAATTATGTTTAGAAAGGATTTTATGATGAACCCAATAGCCACAATGACAATACCCAATCCATGTCTTTGGTTCTTTCTGGCTGCCTTTCATATTCAAGGACTAGGGCTGGACCTAGATGCCCAACAACCAGAAGCAAAACTCTACATTTGGGTCATACACATTTCAGCATTTCTAGCAGCCCAATTGGTTCTGGGTTCATTCACGGCTACCCCTTTCTTTGAAGTAACAGTTGGCAGAAATTTAACAAGCCGAGTTGGTCACAGCTCATTACCTTGGATTTTGGCTGTACCGTTGGCCTACACGGGCCTGTCATTAGTGATAGCAGTAGTCAAGACCATCAGAAAGCTCAACTCTCCCAGAGAAAAGCGGCATAGACTGGTGAACAAAAATGCAATGTTGTGCAAGACATTGGATGGCTTTTTACAATCCAAACGACATGAGCTAAACCATGCAGCATTGAAACATCTTGTGCGCAAGACTGGTTTCAGCATGGAAGATATTCTAAGAAAATATATACGGTATTCTTCAAATGAGAAACCATTCGATCCTGATTTGGTAGCAGGCCTTATTCATCTCAGGAAATCCTCAATGCTAGATGATGCCAATGTTGCAGAAATTTTAAATGGGGTCTCAAGACGTATTGTAAAGGAAAAAGGTCCAGTTGTTATGGATACAACAGGTTTTACTAAAAAAGGGATCAAGCAGAAGGCTGCTGTACAAGCACTTTTTAGTAAACTCCTTTATTTATCTGAGGTACAACAATTCACACACAATTTTAATTTCTTGCAGGAATAATAAGAACAGTTACAATCTGCAATATGTTAGACCGGTTACATCCACATTTATACATTAGCAGACTTTCACTATAGATGCAACATTTTTTCATTTAAGGAATGAATGATACCGCAAAAGATGCCCACTCGACTGGTTGTTCATTTATGGATGGTCCGATCAATAGCAAGCAACTCTGATGTAAATACAATCCTTGCTTGCATCAACACATAAGCAAGCCTCTCCAACTCATTATATATGCTTTAAATTCTTCCTGTTCTTGCAAGGAGCAGTCATACTTCATAGCTTTCCCCATCTCGACCCCTAGACGGGAACGGTTTGATAGGGCGCCTGGCAGCCTTTTCTTTCTGTAGGGCAGTACCAGTTATACAACATTCACTCAAGTATCCATCCTAGACTTTTTGTGAATGGTAGTATGCATAACCAATCATTTAAATCAGGTCTGAAATAGATTATTATCACCAGCACATTGAACTCTATTTTATATTTCAAGAACTATACCCTTTCTGGGCGTTTCTCTCTCTGATACCCAGTATTACATTAGGAAAAAAAAGAGAAAAAAAAATTATTAAATAAATAAATGCTAAGCTAAAACAGTGCAAGAAAATTTTAGACAAACCCATGCATTAAATGTTAAATCGAGCTTACATATCACCTTTTGTGCTCAACCTGTTGGTAATCCGTTCAGAAGGAGTCTTTAGATCTTGTTCGGCTCTATACAATTTCTCTTTTGCATCATTTGAAATATCACGCAAAACCTCAGCCAAATTTTGAACCTCAAGAGCCTACTGTTATCTCTTTTCACTGGTGGGTGTGTTAGCTTCAGCACAAGCAAAATGCTTAGAACTGTGTGCTTAGAACTGGGATGTTTTATAGAAGGGAAAACTATGTTTCTTCCTCAGAAAATATCCTTTCCTCTCAAACTACTACCACTGTATGCAATGCATAACTGGAATGCTCAAATAGAACGCACTTTAAATCAACCTTCTTCACATCCACAACCCTTATCCTCCCTCATAACGTTAGAATCTAACGGTTGAATCCTCAAGCATTTATCCTCAAGCATTCACAAAATAAAACCGTTATTTTTCTATGCCCATTCCCTTTGGACATGGCCGTGTACGTGGAGATGTAAAATCGGTCATATTTTAGTAACATGGCGGGCATTCAGAAAGCTTTCAAGTTCGAAATTGTGGGCACTCCAGCCAGAATGGCCTTCACGCGCGCGAGGGGGAGACCTTTCTTGTAAAGGGGCACCCTTAGTGCGAACTGTGGGAAGAGGGTGTGCATGCAGCCCGCGTGGCATGCATGCAGCCCAATCCTTCTACATGGGCTCTTTCGTGTCATTGGACATGAATTAGGTGTGGCTCGACTGAAGGGGAACAATAGCCAGGTGTGGAGAAAAGGACGGAGGTGTCGATGGAAGGAAAGGGATAGGAGGGGAAGCGGTGGAAGGCGATATGATAAGGAAAAGGTGGGATAAGTTGATAGTTGGTAGGTCAAGTGGGAGACATAAACAAATGGGCAAGGTGGACGGGCGTCTGAGGTAGGGGTTTCCGCATGGAGGGCCATGGTGGAAAGAAGGAGAAGAGTGGGGTGGATTGGCGGCAGAGTAACAGCTGGATCTAGAAGCTAGAAGTTTAGGTTAGGTTTAAAAAATTTTATTTTATTTGTCGCATTCGCTTATAGAAATAATATTCTAATGTGGGGCACTACGCTTCTCAATTTTTCTTTTCTATAAAGAAATCCCATGGCCTTTGCGATGCGCGAGGCTCTTGGAATATAGCTCCTAGCAACTCACCTGGGATGAACTGGACCTGTATGCCATCCCTTCAGCAGACCTTCATAGAGAAATTTGCACGAAACTCCACCGTCACGAAACTTCACCATTCACCGCAAAGGCCATCCGAGTCCCGACGTCGGAAGGAGGAATTGTTAGGCAATATATATCTCATTATACTGTTGCATACTTCCATACCTCCACCCCCCTGTAATTAGGAAATACGCAGGCTTGAAAATTTAAACAATTACATATAAAAGTAAATCCACAAACAGAAAGGATCTCTAATCTGGCATATATTGAATTGAACCTAGTATATATCGAATTGAAAATCAATCAATGATGACGCTAGAGAGAGTTAAGGAAAGAAGGTTGGGCGTGTGGTGCGTTGCCTTGTTCTGTTTCATTGCGTTGATGGTCGTTACGCCTGTCATTCCGCAGTCCCAGGAATATCATGATTTTGCAGACCAATGCAACTTTTTTTCAGGGTGCCCAATACCTTGAATGTGATATCAAACTTCCCGTTTTTATTATTGGTGTTGTTGGACTCATACTTTGCCTTTACGGAAATCATTTTAGTCTAAGTTTACAAGGAGAAGTGTGGGGCTGGGTATTCTTTTATATAGGAGTTACTGCAACTGCTTTTGGCTCTGCTTATTATGATCTCAAACCAGATGAGGCATGACTTGTATGGGATCATTTACCTATGACTATTTCATTCACTTCAATTATGGTTGTCTTCATCATTGAGAGGATTGATGAAAAGACAGGGACTATGTCTCTTTTTCCTCTCCTTATGGTTGGCATAGTCGGCATTGCTTACTGGAGGTATTTTGATGACCTTCGGCCCTATGCTCTTGTCCAGTTTATTCCATGTATTGTGATTCCAGCAATGACTATTTTACTGCCCGCAATGTATACACACTCTATATACTGGTTATGGGCAGCAGGTAAGTAGTTTCAGTTTGAAAGATTTTATATTTAAGGATACTTTTGTCTTCTTTCACATCACTTATACCAAGCTATTCAATTATCCTTTTCTATTTATGGATGTAATCACAATGTCTAGCATGAATGCTTTTGTATTATGTGTTCTTTTTTTTTTGAGCTTTATGAGATACAGAAAGCATCAATCCCAACAGCTCCATGTCTGGTCAGTGTAGGGAGAAGGTGCCTAAAAATGACTCTTTAGCCCTCAAAAGCTTATTTAGATGTAAGTTTTATACACAGATATTGTGTACTAAAATCATACAGTACAAGGCCAGAGAGCTGTAGTGTTGTCTGAAATTTAGTTTGGATGTTTTGGCAGATGTGTTATAACTTAAAGATGTCAGTGAGAGCTCCAAGCAGGGTTTTGTAATGTACATAAACTACATAGTAGTAGAAGCAGTAATCTGTTATAAATATAAATAAACGTTAATTATGTATAATATAAAGAAAATATAAGAATGAATGTAATATAAATAAAATATATAAAAGCTAATTTTAATAACACATAAATATTAGGTTTTTAGTAAAATGAAAAATGTAAATTATAATATTAAATGCTTAATGGTTTTTTGACAGTGGATGCCTGACTAGGGGCGGCGGTGATGGCATCAGAGGAGCAGTGATGGCATAGTACTGTCAGAGGGGAGTACGGCATACAGGCCCTCTAGCTATGGCTAGGGGCTTGGATAGTCATGGTAGATTTTATGTTTTCTTTGTTTTGCTGGCTTGAAGCTTATGACATTGTCAAGCAGTCAAGCTTGAGCTGGAGGAGTGTTTTCTTTGGGTTTGTGCTGAAGTTTGAAGAACTGCAGGGTTTTGAGACTGTCACGGTTAAACTTTCTTGGCAGTAATGGAGGATCTCGAGGTTGTGTATTATTCTAGCGACGGGTTGGAGAGCTTTGACATCTGGGAGGTGCCAGGTGGAGGGCTGCTGGAGAAGGAGGTGGACCTCCCAAGGCTAGGACCAGAGGAATACGTTTCGGCTAAATCAGGGTCATTAAATTTGGAGGTTGTGACCTCTCCCTCTGGGTTTATCATCTCGCCGGGGGATCAGTTTCCAGTTGATAATCAGGGGGACTCCTTTTCTTACCTACCGAGTGACTTACTGGACAGCCCGTGTTGGCGGGAGGTTGGATTAAGTCCCAGTAATTTAGGGGTTTCATTACCTGTCTTTCCAGAAGGGTTTGGAGCCGTTGAGGGTTTTGAACAGGTGATTTTTGAAGGGGGGATGATCAGTTCTTGCAGGGCCTTGGATTTGGGGGTTTTTCTCCAGCGGGTGATTGGAGGACTCCCTTGGGTGTAGCAGAGCAGCGTGGTTTCGGCTCCCCACGAGGGGTTAACACAGTTGAAGGACGCGGGGATTTGAAGGGCTTGGCTGGTCGAAAAGTTGTGGAAGGCGGTTCACCAAAGAGCTGAAGAAGAAACTGGGTCAAAACTAAAAAGCTTCGGAATGATGCAGTCGGTGAAGACTTAGCTTGGGATGGTGTACTGAAGATGGCAAAATGCACATTGGTGGGGCGAGCTATGGGGAGGCAATTTGCAAAGCAGACAGTGCAGGAATGGGCCAGGGTTTCTTGGGGGGAACAGTTAGGCTATTGCCCGGTGGTGGAGATACTGAACAGGGGATGGTTCGCGATCAACTTGACAAAGGAGGAGGATCTCTGTTGGATCCAGAGCAAGAGTTGGCACATCAATCATACACCTGTCCTCTTGAAATCGTGGAACCCTATGTTTGATGCAAGTAAAGAAAGGGTGTATGAAATCCCTATCTGGGTGAGAATTCCCGCTCTCCCTCTTCACTTCTGGGATTTGTTCCATTTTAGGAGGATTGGAGATATCTTGGGAACCTTCCTAGAGGCATATTTATCCTTTCTGGAAACCCATGAGAAGAAGGTAGCACATATCTTGGTGAACATTGATATCAGGGAAGGGTTAGCAGAATCTATCAATATGGACTGGGGGCCGGAGATCATTCCTCAAACCCTGGATTACGAGAATGTCCCATTTCGCTGCAGGCGTTGTCACGCGTATGGACATCCGGCCTCGGATTTCCCTTTACCAAAGCATGCCCATTTTGGTTTCAAAAGAAAAGGCGCAGTGGTTTTTGGCAAGGGTCAGCCTGAGAAGAAAGATGAGTCTTATGGATTAGCACAAAATGTTGTGGAAGAACATGCCAGCATTCCGGTTACTGAAGAACCGATCATTGTAAGCTTTGGGAGGGCCGAAGGATTTCCAGAATCTTCTGTTCAGGTGCAAGCTACGGTAATTGTTCTTTCTCCCGAGGATCCTTCTCGCCCGGGTACTTCTATTCTTTCTCTGTCTCCAACTGTAAATTTGTTCTTAAATGATGTTTCTTTCTTAGGCTTTGAATGGATTACAGGCTTGAGGAAACTATCATTATCGGGTCGGTCGGGTCCTTCTCCACCTTTTGTGCCCTCTCCTTCCCTAGTTGAGGTCGATATAGGTAAGGTTACAGTCCCGGATGATGTCTTGACCTCTTGTGCTCCTGAAATTTTTCTTGCTGTGGAAGAGCCCTCTAGTGTCTGCTTGGAACCTGATCTTGGAACTCCTATTGAAGAGTCTTGCCCCTCCCCTTCTGAATCCTTGGATTCGGCCTACTTCCTAAGATCAAGAACAAGATCAAAGCCTGCCTTAGGATTGGCCAAAGTTTCCTCGTCTGTGCGAAGGGGTCGGGGACGCAAAACAAACCTCTCTAAGGCTTAGTCCAGCGCAAAGGAGGACCTTTTGGAAGGAAAACAACATTCGATTGAATCGGCCCTTAGAGCGAAGAAGGCCAAAAAAAGAGGTCGGAAATGAATCTTATGTCCTTCAACAGTCGAGGTCTGGCTGGGCCTGTGAAGAAATCAGCCTTCATCAGGGTGCTTACTCTTGAACACCCTGATGTGATTTTGCTACAAGAGACCCTAGGAGTAGGAGAAGTGATTAAGGAAAGGTTGGAAAACTGGTTATCTAGTTGGTCCTTTGTGACTCTAGATGCAAATGGCCGTTCTAGGGGATTGGTAGTGGGATGGCAGAAGTGTTGTGTGAAGCTGGTTAATGCATGGGGGATGGATTCTGTGCTGGGTCCGGAACTACACTCTGAAGAGTTGGGGTTCTCTTTATCTGTGATAAATGTCTATGGGCCTTATGTGAACAGAGCACCTTTTTGGGATTCTTTGCTACATCATCCATTGGTGAATGGAGACTCGCTTGTCATGGGAGGTGACTTTAACTTTTCTTTGGGGCAGAATGAGGTTTGGGGGTCACGTGCTCGTGCTGACTCCATGACAAGTTTTTTTGTTCAAAAATTGGTGGAGAAAGGTTTGCTGGATATTGAACCAGTAAAGCTTCGGCCAACTTGGCGAAACAATCGAAGCGGAGAGGCAAGAGTGGCAAAACGGATTGATCGTTTTCTGATTGCAGAGCAGTTGGTGGATAGATCCTTCCTTGTTAGACAATGGGTGGGCAGTGGGGGGCATTCTGACCACTTTCCGATTTTTTTTAAATAAAAAAGGGGCCTATCAACCCGCCAAGATCATTAAAATTCAACAAAACTTGGCTCCAGGACGAGTCTTTCAAAACCCTTTTCCTCACACATTGGATCCCTATAGTGGGGGAAAATGATCGATCGGCTGCTCTGCAGTTTGCAGATAACATTAAAAGAATTAAAGTTTGGATCAAGGATTGGTCAACTGAAAAGAGAAGGAGAGAAGATGCTGAGATGAAACAGGCGAAGGCTGATTTGCTGGCGATCTATGAAGGTGAAGGTGGTGGTTTCTCCTCTCAAGATTCAAAGGAAGTTTTGACCAGGCTGGAGGGAAGATGCAAAACTCTTTTACTGGAAAGAGAGGAAGCGTGGAGGCTTAAAAGCAGAGCCATTTGGCTTGAACGCGGGGACGATAACACTAAATTTTTTCATGCTTATGCTCGTGGTAGGAAGATGGCAAACACCATTTGGAGCTTGCAGGATAAGGAAGGATCCACTCATGTAACTTTTGAAGAAAAATCCCGTTGTGGGGTGAATCATTTTAAACAATTGTTCAAAGCCCCTCTTCAGGCTACAATAGAAGAGGTCATCAGATTGGATCAGATGTTTCCTCGTTTTGTGGATGAGGGGGGAAACAGGGATCTTATGAGGGAAGTGACTGAAGCGGAACTTAAAAAGGTTATGGGCAATTTTCAGAAAGATAAAATCCCAGGACCTGATGGTTGGTCGATTGATTTCTTCCTGGATCTCTATGACATTCTGGGGAAGGACTTGCTGCAGGTAATTGAAGATTCAAGGACATCTGGGTGGATCCCAGCCAGTTTCAACTCCACCTTTATAGCTCTTATCCCAAAGTCAGATAATCCCCTCACCCTAAATGATTTTAGACCTATCTCTCTGTGCAACTGTGTCTACAAGATTATCTCAAAAGTAATTGCACTAAGAATGAAATCCATTCTCTCAGAACATATCTCAGATGAGCAGTTTGGTTTCTTGGAAGGGCGACAGATTCATGAGGCAATTGGGGTTGCTCAGGAAGGACTCCATAGTTTAAAAACCAAGAGGTTAAAGGGGGCCATTCTCAAACTTGATCTCTCTAAGGCGTATGATAAAGTCAGCTGGCTTTATTTGAGGTTGCTTCTTACCCATCTAGGTTTTTGCATCAATTTCCTTTGATGTATGATAAAGTCTTGTTTAACCACTGTTTCCTTTGATGTGCCGATTAATGGTGCGGCCTCACCTTTTTTTCATGCTGAGCGAGGGATAAGACAAGGCTGCCCCTTGTCTTCGCTCCTTTTTCTGTTGGTAGCTGAAGGTCTTAGCAGGGCAATAAGAGTAGCCAAAGTGGAAGGTCGTTTTACTGGGATTCAGAATGCTTCTCATCTCAACGTTACCCACCTACTTTTTGTGGACGATGTTTTGTTTTTTTGCTCTGGCTGTAGAAGAGATACTAGAGCCCTCCAGGAGATTCTGGCACTATTCACAAAGGCCACTGGAATGGAGATAAATTTTGGCAAATCTTCCTTGACCATCCATTTGTTAAGACTAGAAGAGGAGGCCGAGCTGAGGTTATTTCCCATCATTACAGCTGGATTGGATGTTGTGCTAAAGTTTCTTGGCTTTTCTCTGAAAACAAATATGTACCGGAAACAGGACTGGTTATGGCTGGTCGGGAAGGTAGAGAAGAGACTTATGGTTTGGAGTCACAAGTGGCTATCAAGAGCAGGAAGACTAGTCTTAGTCAAAGCGGTATTAGAGGCAATACCGGTTTACTGGATGTCTCTATCATGGATTCCGAAAGGGATCCTTGAAAGGATCAGGAGGGTTTGCTTCATATTTATATGGAGTGGCAAAAAGGACAAACAAGTAACTCCTTGGGTAAATTGGAAAAGGATTGCAGTACCAAAAGGTCTTGGTGGGTGGGGCCTTAAGAACATTTTCCTTTTCTCAAAAGCTTTGGCTACTAAGGGGGGCTGAAGACTTTTGAAATCTTGCAGCGTGTGGACTCGGGTAATTAAATAGAAGTATCTCATGGGAGTGAACCTCATTGATTGGATAAGAAATCCCAGGAAAGATCATTTAGGGGGCTCGGTGATTTGGAAGGCAATTGTCAAATCATTCCACTTGATCGAAAGCAATCTTTCTTGGGACATTGGAAATGGGGAAAAGTTTCTGATTGGCAGGGACCCCTGGGTGGGTAGTAACCAACAGCATATTCTCCCAGATGATGTGGTTGAGGCTTTAAGTCATATTGGGCTCACTACATTAAATCACCTTGCTGACCCAAGGCCTGTTGTACCGTGGAATCAATCTTGGAGAAGGGCTACTTCATTGGGGCTGGGGGATTGGGAGACTGGTATTATGGAACGTTATATAAGGAATCTGGCGCATGCAAATATCCTACTTACTGATCATGAAGACACATTGGTGTGGGAGGCTGACCCGGCAGGGGATTACACACCAAAAGCTGGCTATTTGTGCCTTAGTGAAGATGGGGTCTTAAGGGAAGATGTCTGGTGGTGGAGACCGTTGTGGAGGCTGAAATGTCCAGCAAAGACAAAACTATTCATGTGTTGCATCCTAAATAACAAGGTCCCTACGTGGGATGTGCTACAGAAGCAGTCATTTCAGGGACCAGGCTAGTGTGTGCTCTGCAAAAGGGAGTTGGAATCCACTTGTCACCTGTTTCTCTTTTTCTCTTTCACGATGGCAGTTTGGAGGGAAGTATCTAATCTGGTTGGTTTCATTTGTCACTGGGAAGGGTCATCTCTGGTAATTTTTTGGGATTCATGGTGGAGGTCGATTAATCAGCAGGAACACAAGATTTTACCCCTGCTGGTCATTTGGGGGATATGGTTGGCTCGTAATAAGGCCATATTTGAGGACGTCGCTAGCAATCCGGCCATTTTCGGTGCTCTGTCTGTGGGGTATTTTAAAGCTTATCCGGAATATATTAGGGTGGCTAGAGAACGAAGGAGGTTAGAAGTGGAAATTGATCGCACGTCCCCGTGGGCTTTCTTCGATGGGGCAGCCCAAAATGAACTCTGTGGAGGAGGAGTTGTTCTGTTTTTATCAGATTCCCATTTTTTTGTGATATCTATGGGCCTCGGGGGGGGCGCACAAATAATTTTGCGGAGATCATGAGCCTTAAACTTCTGTTGATCTTCTCATTAGAAAAAGGATGCAACAAACTGAATTTTATGGGAGATTCATTGAATGTAACTAATTGGATAAATCAGACCCAAGAATGCAGGCAGTTGAGACTATCACACACACTACACTCTATCAGACTTCTTCTTCAGCGACTTGACTCTTTCTCTTGCCGGCATGTATATAGGGAAAATAACCAGGAAGTGGACAAAGCTTCCAAGGACGGGCTCAGGCTGGCATCAGGCACTTGGACAGTGAAAGAAATTAAAGATGGCAGACTGCAGGGGTTCTATCACAGGCCTTTTATTGAAGACTATTGATAAAGTCATGTTATTTACACTACTTTTTTGACATAGCTGGATATTTGTAGAAACTATAGCTGTTTTTGTTTTATAAGCAACATAATTATGTATATTTTGAATTCTGTTGAAAGGATGTTAGACATCGTATTGGGCATCAGTGTATGTTCCTGTTAGAATAATTTTTGACTGAAGGCTTTTATAGTCTCATGACAGATTTTTGGTTTTGTTTATGAAATTCACGATAAGTGAATCTACAGAATGTAATTTTGATCTCGAAAGATGAATGAAATTACGCTTTTTTTCCTGGGAAAAAAAAAACACATAAATATTAAATAGTTATTAGTAAACTATTCTAAAAGGACGCATCCTTTCATGGATGGTATCCAAAGTTCCTTTACGATTAATATACATATGGCACTCACTTTGTAAGATTTTAAGGTCATAATTATTGGAGAATGATGTTAAAATCTTAAAGTGTTAAGATTAATGATTTCTTTATATAAGACATAATATAACATAATTTTTGTTTTAATTAAATCCTTCTTCAATCAAGACATTTTCTTTTTTTTATATATGTAATTTAATATATATGACTTAAAGGTAGAAACCTATTATGTTAAGTTTTACTTATCATTAGTGAAGGTATAGAAAATCATAATGGAAGTAATGTAATGGGAGGTCAAGCTCACGCTTGGATGGATTTGACTAATGTTAGGATAGCAAAGTCTGAAAAAAATAATTTAATAATAATAATAATAATGTATATATAATTCCCATGTTGAATGAATTATTAGGATGAAAAGTAAGTTTGATACGAACTTGTAGTTGAGTTATTAATAACAATATGCAAATATCTTTGTAATATTTAAAGTGCAATTTTTAAGGAATATAATTTAAACCAACGAATTTTGAACACTGAGCTTGTCAACTATGTGTTTTGTGAGAAACAATAAATCTTTGTACGAATAAATGGTGTGAAAACCTCAATCGTATGTGGATGTGGGAAAACAACCAAACACGAAAGACAACACTAGCAAGCTACGAAAGATAGTCATGAAATCTTTGTAAGAGTTTGTAGTTTTACCATTTAGTAAATGTTAAAAGTATTATTTGTGGCCTTAAATTCAAGTAGTAATGCTATGAATATGCTTATGATGTAGGACTTAGGATGTAGCGATATTTCCCTTTTTTAGGTAAGTTAACCCTAAATTATCTTGGTAGTTAATTGTTAATATATATATATAATTTCAAGAACTTTATTTATAATTAATTATTCAATGTAGATTTGAATGCATATATTCCCATGATGATGGCATCTTAGTTGTGAAATGTGTAAACATGTTGGAATAATGTGACTTCATATATCTTGTTGAAGAGTAAGAAAGAATGATAATGATATTGATGACACTTGAATATAACTCATAAGAAGTCCAATTATCTTACACATATTCTTTTATTGAGTTGAAGTATCCTTTAATCATTATAGTTTGAACATGATCTGTTGATAATAACTTCGGGATGAAGTTTCCTAAAGGGTGGGTGTATGTAATGCCCCATTTTGGATTTACCTTCATAACCACCATTGCTTGTTTGTATTTTTTATGGTGGAACTTCATGAGTATGACTTGAAGTTATATATTTAATTTGTTTTGTTCATGAAATGTGAAAAATAAGATGTCCTATGAAGATGTCGTATAATGATGTAATTGACTGGATTATTATATGATGTGTGTACCTATGATGAATTAAATTATTACATGAAAGAATGATGAGGATGATGATGTGGACTGATTGATTGTCAAGTAGAATTACTTGTTGTACATGTGTATTTGTGAAGTACTAACCCACAGGACATTGACGCTATTTGATAGTCGAATACTTGATATGACCTATGGAATAGTAACGTGTTATGCTGTAAACCTTAGTAACCAAAATGATGATACGATGACACAATCCAATAATCTTGATAGCAGCAAAGTATGTTTTTGATAGGGTATATAGACCCAGGATGTTGAGAGGGATGGATGTGTTCCACCCTATGTTTTTATGATACCCGAGGTCGTGGGAAGGCCGTGCTGAGACACGCTCCCCATTTTGTTGTGATAACGACGGTCGGGTACCCGAGGTCGTGGGAGGGTCATGTTGAGACACGCTCCCCATGTTGTTGTGATGACGACGGTCGGATGCCTGCTAGGAGAGGCTAGGTCCGTTGTTCAGCCGCCGCTATCGCTCTCAAGTTCTTATGTGATCAGGTCGATGAAGCCGACATCCACTTCTATACTAGCAGAGGAAGGATAGGGAGGGTGCGGACGTAGGTTAGGATGGGAGGATATGATAGTTAGTATTGTTGACAGTGGGGTGTTTCCTCGTACCGAGTTAGTGGTAGTAGGTACCTGTCATGTTTGACCAATTAAGTTAATAAGAACACAAATATAAGGTATAGAACTATAAATGGGAGTAACCATTAAATAACTGAGAATGTAAAAGAAAGTACCTTATATATGTATACTTGTTCTGCTTGTGTAAAGGATTATTAGTATTAGTTAGCATTTATGCATATGGAAGATAATGTATGTTATAGTGCATGTTCGACCTGTGCATGTACTGGCCATGCATGCATACCTTGCACATGCACGCTAGTATCGATATGAAAATACTTAACATGTTGAATAATTGGATCAGTTGTAATAAGTAAATATGTTAATTATGCATTAATTAAATTCAAGCAATCACTGTTAAGTTACTGGATATGTGTAAAACAAGTCAATTAAGCTATTAATTAATGTAAAGATTGTAGTAAGCAATTAAGATAAGTGTCGTCAATATGAAGTGTCGTTGATAAGCGTTAATGTGGGAAAATGGTACTATTTAATTGTTAATCTTGATTAATTAAGCCATTAAACATACTTTGTTTTATCAACAAATGTGTATTAGGATACTTAACAATTAAGCAAATAAATGTTGATATTATTATTTACCGCCAAATATTGTTATTGTTAATTATGATAATAAATCCATTATGAAGAATCATGAGTGAAACTTATATATTTCTCCATTACTAAGTTAAAAACTATAAAGGCGATTCATCAAGGGGTATTATTAATTTATCAAAATTATTATTAAGTTATTAATATATTATTAATTTACTCAATAAAGGGAGTAAGTTAAGATAGGCTTATTCAAATATGTATATATTAATTAAGTGTTTCCATGTCAGACAAATGATATAAATTAAATAGTAATTATGTTGATCCAAAATGATGGTTGGATTAAATTATAAAATTAATTTACATAAAGTTGCCATATTTTATTCCTAGATTATTTAAACCTTAAATGCAAATCATAATATCATTTATGGTGTTTAGGTTGAATAATTAAATGGACACGTAATAAACCTCATCATCATTGAGTTGATATTTATATTTTATCCTAAAAATATTAAAGAAGAAGCGGTGGTAATTTATAGCATTTAACTTGTCATGTAACTTAATATAAAAAGGCATTATTATCTTGTGCAGTAAAATAGACAAAATGAAGTGAGCAATTAATCATTTGACTTCCCGAGAGAACGAGAAATCCTAGAATTAATGTTACAATTATTTTACCCTTGGTTAGTGTGATTATATTAATAGTTTAGAATCCCAAAAAGGGAGGCTAAGGCGGTGGAGTAAGATGGAAGGCTAATGAAGGTGAAAATGAGTATATAGGTAAGAGTTTGGGGGGATGGTGGAAAAAAAAAAAGAGGTGATTGAGGATTTTAAGGAGAAGGAAGGAAAACCGAGGAGGGGGTTAACTCGGGTATTGAGGAGGTGAGAAACTAAAACCAGGAATGGAAATTGAACCATGGAGATCAAACTATGAACTATGCATGGAGGGATCCTAAATTATGGAAGTCTGCTATTGGCATTATCGGATTATGGGCTCGGGGGCTAGGAAATCCGTCGATTTCCTAAGGCCAGCATGATGAGCTGGTTGGCAGGGTGGTTTATCTAGTTGGATGCTAAGGTTTTTCAGCAAAGAGAAACTTCATGAGCGTTAAGAAGCCTATCCTACTGCAATCTACAAAACAGGTATTCTACTAGAGTAAAACTCTCTAAATTTCAGTATTGAAGGAAAAATGTCTTTCATTTAATTTTATTCCTAATGATGATGTTAGAATTATGAACCAAATGAAAATACCATGCTATGAGAAATATCGATAAAATTTAAACCTAATCTTTAAACCAGATCTTTAAACTGAATTAAATGGGAAAATTGTGATAAAAAAAAACATGATAAACAATAACTAAGTTCTGGTATTATCTTCACAAAGCAGCACTTGAAAAGCTATATAGATACAAGTAGAAAATGACAAAGACTTAAGTTCCCATATTGAAATGATAGGCATTACACTTTCTCTATCTTTCTCTCTTATTTCTTCAGTGTTGCTTTGATTCCTAGAAGATATTTTACTTTGACGCTTCTTGCTTTCCATTGTGATCAAGATCAACAATCCAAACTCATACCTACAACAATATCTAAACACAATACACAATGCTAAATTTGCATTAGACAACAAGTATTGTTTCAAATAGGTTAGTCAATTGTGAAGGATAAAATTAGTAACATGTTTATGTATTATGTTTTATGTTTATATAGAATTTTGTTTATGAATTCGGGTGGGAAATGAGGTTAGGAGGGTGGTTGGAATAACATTAATGCCATCAATGCCTAAGTCCATTCCCAGGAATTTTTGTATCAGTTTTTACAAAAGCCAAACCTCAATCGAGGGTTTGATTAAACCCTCAATCGAGGGTCCATTAAAACCTCAATCGAGGGCCTGAAAAACAAAGAATTATCCCTCTTACAGGAAAATCAATGTTTCTCTGTGTCTTCTAGGGGTGTAAACCCTGCCATTCATGGCACACAACTAAGCAAAGTTCATACCGATAGATTCGCCACCAATACCTCTATCCATTGAGATATCATGCATGCATTGTGGCATTCATATGGGTTTTTTTCTTAATTAGTTCTAAAACTTACACTTAGAAAACTAGATAACAACTTCGAAGCAACTCAAAGAAAAATCCGTAGGGTAAAATATACACATCAAAAAATTTCTTAAAAATGCACAGCCCACACATTGATGTGTCCTCTTCAAAAGGGTATCTTTGGTTTTTCAATTTTTGAAACAGTGAAGAAAAAGCTCGGATGGACACACATGTGTATAAAATGATGTTGAAATCAGATGTGGTCACTTTCAAAAAATAATAAATAATTGTATATTGTGAAATAAATTAACAAAAAAATATGCAGACCACAGTGCATTTTGTGTAGATCATGCTCATATATATTTTTTTTGTAAATTATTAATTTAAGATTGAATTATTGGGGTTGGACACAAACCACTTATTAACTTCTTCAAAATTTTAAGGTCACACGGTTCATTAAATGAAAATTTCAACACATTAAATGTCATCGAAATATTTTAAAAAACATATTAGTGGGAAGCCAACATAATATTCTACAATTTTTTTTTTACTGCAAGTCGAAATTCACATGGCATATATGCGTTTCGAGGGCTTCTATCTAGCACATGAGTAAAAAATCAGGTTTTCATCACCAAATTTGGCCAAAAAGTGTTACCCACCTTCATGGAATCACCTGTAACAAAGTCCAATAATCAAGCATTAACATCTACAACAATGAAAACCGAAGAGTTATGGCATCGCAGGTATGGACATCTTAATCAAAATGACTTAGTACTACTTCAGAAGAAATTCATGGTTGAAGGGCTTCATGTTTTAAAGAATGAGCATATAGAATGTGAAGCTTGTGTGCTAGGTAAGAAGCATATGGATGAATTTCCAGTGCATAAAGAGAAGCAACAGAGAGAGATAATTGAATTAATACATACTGGTCCCATGCAAACAATGTTGCTTGGTGGTAAAAGGTATTTTCTTACATTTGTTGATGACAGATCTAGATTTACTTGGGTTTATTTTAAAAGGAAAAAGAGTGATGTATTTGAATATTTTAAATAATTTAAAACTATGGTGGAAAATCAAACAAGAAAATGCAGTAAGATTCTCAGATCTGATCAAGGTGGTGAATATACCTCAGGAGCTTTTAAAAACTACTACAAGAATAATGGGATCGTTCAACAATTCACAGTTCCTTCTACACCACAACAAAATGGTGTAGTTGAAAGGAAGAACGGGACATTAGTGGAATGTGCTCACAACATGTTAAAAGGTAAAAATATCTCTAATGGTTTATGGGAAGAAGCCAGTAATACTGTTATTTATTTAAAAAATAGAAGTCCAACTAATATTCTAGATCTCAAAACGCCTTTTGAAGTCCTTTATGGCTATAAAATTGAAGTTGGTCATTTAAGAGTATTTGGTTCCAAGGCGTTTTCTCATATTCCCAAAGATGAGCGAAGAAAACTTGATTCAAAATCTATTAAGTGTACATTCCTTGGCTATTGTGATGATCATAAGGCATACAAACTATTTGATCTCAGTACACATAAGCTCATAGAAAGTAGAGATGTGATTTTTCATTAGAATACAAATGATGAAATAAGTAAATATGATGTATGGCATACTCCTTATGACAATGATGTTCATGTTACAATTGATATAGATGGTGAACAGGAACAAGTGGAAGAACAGGTACACGAGCAGAAACAGGCACAAGAACAAAGTGAAAGAAGCATGGATACTACAAACAATCCTCTTCGAGGGGATCCTACACCTCAAAAAATAAGAAATGAAAGTGAACAAAGTGGTGGACCGCAGAGGAATTCATCACGGACAATTCAGGTACCCTCCAGGTATAAAGATTATGCATTGATGACACAAGTAAAATGAATATTGAAAAACCTGTTACTTATGAACAAGCCAAAAATCATGAGGAATGGAAAAATGCAATGAATGAAGAATATGAATCAATAATGAAGACTGAAACATGGGAATTAACAGAACTGCTTCAAAACAAAGTTCCCATAGGATGTAAATGGTTATATAAAACCAAATTTCATGCAGATGGAAGTATGGACAAATATAAGGCCATATTAGTTGCAAAAGGATATTCACAAAAGGAAGGAATTGATTATGAAGACACTTTTGCACCTATAGCTGAGTTAAATACAATAAGAGTCATGATTGCATTAGCTACACAACACAATTGGAAAATAGACCAGTTAGATGTTAAATTTGCATTTCTGAATGGTGATTTAAAAGAAGAAGTTTATTTGGTTCATCCTGAAGGATTTATAAAGAAAGGACACGAGCATCTTTTCTGTAAGCTAGAGAAAGATTTATATGGTTTGAAACAAGCACCTAGATCTTGGTATATAAAGATTCATTCATTCTTTGCTCAGCAAGGTTTTGTGAAAATAAAAAACGATCCTAATCTGTATGTCAAAATGGATGAAGAAGGGAATGTTGTTTTGATATCCTTATATGTTGATAATTCGATTATCATAGGTAGTGCTTCTCACTTGATTGAAGATATTAAAATTCAGTTATCACGGATGTTTGAAATGAAAGATCTTGGTGAAATACATTATTGTTTAGGTCTGGAAATACTAGAGAGAAGTGGGTGAAACAATGATCACTCAAAGTAAATACACAAAGGAAATACTGGAAAGATTTAATATGAGTGGAAGCAAGCCAGTGACACCACCTTTAGAACATAATGTTAAGTTATCTAGTGTTGATGAAACTGAAGTAAATGGTACTATGTATCAACAATTTGTGGGAAGTTTGAACTATCTCACTACTACTAGAATAGATATAGCATATTCAATCAGTATTCTTAGTCAATTCATGGCTAAGCCACTTGAAAGTCATTGGGTAGCTGCGAAGAAAGTTCTTTGATATCTGAAAGGAACTATTAATTTTGGTATTATGTATATTGATAATTGTGATGTTGAGTTGACGGGTTACTCTGATTCAGATTGGGTTGGAAATCCTTATGACGGGAAATCAACTTCAGGATATGCATTCAACCTAGGTATAGGGGTTGTGTCATGGTTTAGTAAGAAACAACCAACTGTTTCTTTATCATCAATAGAAGCTGAATGAAAAATCTCTATGAAATTCTACTTGTGAAGCTGTTTGGTTCAGGAAAATTCTTGAAGATATTGGAAATAAACAAATGAAACCAACTGTTCTCAAATGTGACTATCAGAGCTCTATTGAATTGGCACACAACCCAATTTATCATGCCAGAACCAAGCATATTGAAATTCAACATCATTTTGTAAGAGAAAAGATATAATCAAATGAAATGACACGATTTATTGTAATACCACTGATAATGTGGCTCACATCTTTACCAAGCCTCTTGGAAAGAAAAACTTTGAAGAATGCAGGAAACAATTAGGTGTGGTAAAAAATCCATTTCTCCATTAAGGGGAAGTGTTAGATATTAATGTATAAATGAATAAAATAGAAACAACTACAACTGAATCCACATTTACAAACAGCTGCAATTGAATCCACACTTGCCTTTATTTATTATTATCATATCCATTTTTGTAGGGATTTGTTGCTTGTGTGACAAACTATATATGGAATGCATTTCCTCCTTGAAATACAATAAAGTAAGTCTGAGAGCCTCATCTCTATTAAATTCTGGTATACTCTGTTTAGAAGGGCACAGGATTGAGTCTCAAGACTTTTCAACCGCCAAGGAAATCAACAGATCTCGAAGAAGTTATTATCATATCATGCTTAGTAATATTATCAAATCATGAAGCTTATGGAGATGGGCTACTACAACAAAGAGAACTCTGATTGAAATTGACTGTGATCTTCTTTTATGAGACGATGTATATTTTGAAGGAAAATTCAATTACACCGGTGAGAGAGAAACAATTTTTCTTTTATGTGACAGAGTTGCTTCCTGCTTGCATGAAAGATGAACAAATCGTTCCCAATTAAGTGCTATTCTCTGTCAAACTACCTCATCCTGGTACATGCTGAAACTGTGAATCCCGAACCTAATATGGAGTATCTGTAGCGGCATGAGGCTTCCATTAAAGGAGCCAATGATTAGATTCATGGGAGAGGCTAGCATAGATTTGTAAAGTGCAGCATAATGATAGTAAGGATGTGGTTGTTTTCCATAGTCTTTAATTATTGTGTTAGTTTTCTATTTGGTTGGATTCTTGCATAGTATAATTGTGTGGAATTTCCTTAGTGTTTTAAAAGGGTTATGTGCCTTGGTCAAATTCATAAATAATTGGTTATTTAGAAAAGCATTTAAAATGCTTGTTGTACCTAAAATATCATTATGTAATACAAGGGATGTATGTTCGATTGTGCCCGACACCCCATAAGATTTTTTGGTTCAAGTTGTAAATGATTTCCTTGGTTTGTTGTAACACCTATTTCAGATGTTCATACCTACATGTTGTGGCGCAGAATCACATTGTGTTATCCCTCTTATACATATAGTGGATGTGGATCAAGCTCTAGCTTGGTGTGATTAAAGGGAAAGTTGAGATTAAACATTCTCAGTGTATGAAGGACCAGTTTTATTTAACATTGATGAACCATGTAGCTGAAAAGGATTCCTAGAGAACTGATGGTTACATCGGTTGAGGACCCATGTATTCAGGTAGATGGTTTTCTTGTGTGGTGAGTTATTGATAGATGGCAGATTCTTCCCTAGTTTAATGTGTGGTTGAGATATTTATGTCAACCTATCTCAGATATAATTAGAAACTATTAGATGTGTTCTCTCATCTCTATATATTATCTTACAATAGTTAATAGATTTATATTGTATGTTACAATGTCTCTTCTCTCAATCTTTATTTTTGTATTGTTTTAATTAATATACAAAAAAGTTGAAATTAAAATTTCACAAGTTTGACATTTAATATGACTTTTTTTATATGTTTTTAATTTTATATTGTTTTATAATTTTTAAATATAAATTCAATATTTTTTACAAATACATAAAAATATTTAAAAAATTAAATTATCATTTTAAAAATGTTTAATGCATCTTATAAACTACATATTAAGTAAAATATCTTATAAACACATTAAATACATCAAATCAAAAATTCATTTAAATACTATTCTAGTCATACAAACATTTATGCTCACTATTATGTTCACAAATTCATTTAAATACTATTCACTTATATTTTAGAGTGATACACACATTTATACTTATTATTATGTTCACTTCAGTTACTATTTACTTATATTTCACACCCATATAAGCATTTATGTTCATTATGATTACTACTTTATCCTATTCACAATTACTTTACTTAAACTTGTGTTTGGAATTTCTAAATTTGTTACTCCCAATTATTTCACTTGTTTTGGAATTTTCTAAATGTATTCGTTTATCCTATTCCCAATTTCTTTACTTTCATTATAAACTTGTGCTTGTTTTAGAATTTTTCTAAACTTATTTGTTTATGTTAATTTGAAATATTAAGTATGTAGCAGACCTAAATTTCATTTATACTATTTATTCAGTCACTCATTTATACTAGTTTGTTCAACTATGTAAGTCCTTTGCTTACACGATGACTCATTTGTGTTTGTTTTGCAAATTTCTAATTGCCTATGAATGAATTAGTATAGCATGGTCCAATTAAACTTAGAAACACTATATACAATTCAAAATGCATTTTGGATGGCTGTAGTGTATATATTTGTTTATAGTGTTTCTTATATTCTAAACAGAGGGAAAGAGAAGAATTTTCAATCTAATTTATTGTGTTGTTTGGTGTGTGAATGC
Source organism: Pseudotsuga menziesii (assembly GCA_001517045.1). Classification (NCBI taxonomy): domain Eukaryota; kingdom Viridiplantae; phylum Streptophyta; class Pinopsida; order Pinales; family Pinaceae; genus Pseudotsuga; species Pseudotsuga menziesii. The sequence goes on along the minus strand of LPNX011025753.1, from coordinate 14,033 downwards.
TTATAAGAATGTATATGTGTCATTTAGTTGTAACTTGGGTGGTTGTGAAGAATGAATGTTACCCTCCCCACTTAGGTTCAGTTTTTATAAGTGATATGTTTGTTCTTGTTAAGCTTTTGTAAATTTAAGGTCCAACACTTTCACATGTTAAAAATAATACATATATAGTTCAAGGCCCAACACTTTCACATGTAAAAATATATATATATATATATATAATTCAAGCCAAAAGAAAATGCCACTTTCACATTTCACATGTGAAAAATAATGCATATATATAATATATCATTACAAGTGTATGCAAAAATAAATTTAAGGTCCAACACTTTCACATGTTAAAAATAATACATATATAGTTCAAGGCCCAACACTTTCACATGTAAATATATATATATATAATTCAAGCCAAAAGATAATGCCACTTTCACAGTTCACATGTGAAAAATAATGCATATATATAATATATCATTACAAGTGTATGCAAAAAAAAATACCCAACATCAATTAAAATAACGGTTTTTACGTAAGTGGGTTCGTCGGTGACATATTTAACACTGCCATTTGTCGTGTTCAAATTTTATATTGATTCTCGCCGCTATAAATAAACTAAACCAGCCACTTCGTTACATCATGCTTCATACTATCAGAACTCCTCCGCGGAAATAGTTTGCTCAAAAATATATATATATATATATATATATATTTCAAAGTGATTTGGGTGCAATCCAATCGAATCCAATGGAAAGAGTGAAATCGCTGGAAAGTGTGGTTGGCATGAAGGGCGGAGACGAAGAAGATACAAGTTATGCTCGCGTTTCTAAATTTGGTCAGGTAACTTTTTCTATTTCAATAAAACTCTAAATGTTAGTTACTCATCATAATACTCGATCTGGAAACTCTAAATGTTAGTTAGTCATCATAATAATCGATCTGGACAGTTAATTTGTTTGAGATGTATGCAGTTGAGAATAATACCAGTGATAAACGCTATTCTGGAGCGTGAAATCCCACAGTATTTGAAGTTTGACAAAGTGATGAAAGGAAGAGGAGATGGCGTATTTCGCATTGCAGACTTAGGGTGTGCAACAGGAATAAATACTCTTCTTGTGGCCGACACCATCGTCCGCGCCGTTCAAACAGCGTGCAGTTCTGAATGTATCGAGGTGCCAGAATTTCAAGTATACTTCGCTGATCTTCCTTCCAATGATTTTAACTCCCTCCTTCGTTCGCTGCCTCCACATGAACATCAAGGTGCAGAGAAGGAGCGTGGCTTCGGTGAGGCTCCGGCGACGAGATCTTATTTTGCAGCAGTGGTGTGCGGATCGTTTTACAAGACACTTTTTCCACCAAAAACTCTCCATTTTTGTTACTCTTCTAACAGCCTTCACTGGCTTTCGCAGGTACGTAATTAATGCTCTACACTCTACTCACCCCACCTCGGTTTCTTCTTCTTGGTTTCTTCCACATTGAATTTATGTTTTTTCAAAGTAGTTTGTTTTCTATAAACGGTTTGGTAGAAAATATGTATTCTAATTAAAGTTTATAAGTGTTTTTCTTTGAGATTTGGGTGGACTATGGTTTAATATATAAATATCTGCTGGGAGGTCACTCCTTCAGGTCTTATAAGTCGCACGGGTTCTTACAGCCAGAATTATGGGTGGGAGTATTTCTTTAAAGGTTGAAGCTTTCGAAGGCTCAGGACAATGTAAAGCCAAGCAACAGTGACTAAACATTGCATTAGAGATTTGTGAAAAGACTCAAGTTATCCCTCACTTGGCTATTCAGTACTTAAAATCAAGTAAAAAGTTCTAAGTTCTTATTTTTGTTGAGCCTGTTTGATTGGAAAGTTTACAAGTCTTTGGCCAAGTCCAAACATAGGTTGCCGAGCAATGGACGCCCCGATACAATACGAGGACTGTGACTTGATATTTCACTCTGGACCTTACTTCATAGGATGGAATATACTTATCTTCTTAGAGCCTCGATTTCATTTCAATCCAGCAAAGAGAATAGTTAAGTTGCCCCATCTCCTTTTGATTTCATATGGTCTACAAAACCAAAAGGAAACTTTTTCTTTTTAAGTAAATAATTTTTCTTATGTAAATATGTGTGGAGATAGATCTGAAGAAAGGTTTCTCCGAAACATTACAAATAAATATAAATTGATAGAGCCACCAATCAGCTCAACCTTTTAAATGCAACAAATATGTTTATGAGCAGTTTTCCAAGAATGTCCAAAAATCTAAGAGTAGTAGCTTCTATTAAAGTAGTTGAATCTAAGAGTAGTAGCTTCTATTAAAGTAGTTGAAGAGTAAAGAATATTTAGAGAAGGTAAATAAAGGGGAAGACAAATTACTAAAAGCCCTTAAATATAAATCACTTAGTGAAGGTGGTTTTGAACCTCCTAAGTCCCCATGGGGAGAATAAAGAAAGAGATGATTTGTGAAGAAAAAGAAGTGGAGGACTTAGACTAGAATCTAAGGGAAGAGGAAGTAAAAGCAAAAGAGAAATAAATAGGGTAGAAAGAGCAAGAAGGGTGATTTGAACATTTACATAAATAGTCTTATTTGAAGTTTATAGCACTCAACTACTCAAACTAACCCACTCTTTTATTTATTGTACTTCAATTTGTTTTGAATTTTTTTAAATAAGATAACAAAATAAAAAAATTAATATAAATTTATTTTAAGTTCAAATAATTATATATAAAATATGTTTTTTATTTAGTTAAAAAGTTCTTACCTAAATCATTTTATATCTTTCTTAATATTATATAAATAGATTTTAAAAAGATATGAAATTATGAAAAACAGATTATACTATTTATAAAGCAAAGGCATTAATGAAGGAAATAATCAATGTTTCATTTATAAAATTGTTATAAAAAACAGATTCGGTGATCCCAAGTGTAATTCATCCTTTGCATTAGGTTAAATATGCTCATTTTTTCCTTGCAGCACTTAATAAAACTTCCTGATGTCGACTTGCTCGTCCCAGGGTTCCGACCATGGGTTTTCCTTCCTTGGAATCTAGGGGTATAATGATTCTTCTCCCATTTCCTTTTCATTTTATGCAGTCTTTATCTAAGGAGATTGTGGCTTTCATCCTTCTTCCCCAAGATCTTCTGACTAATCCTGCGTAGGCTGTGCTTCCTTCCACAAGGTCTATTACTTAAAAGTTGACCATGGTATAAATTCCCATTATTCTTGTTTAAACTCCTTTTAGTCCTGCCTAGAAGTGTAACAAAATTTCGACTGAAGAACAAGTAGCAATATTATAATTTGAAGAATCGACTTAGAAAATATGCGAAAGCTTCCCTGGAAAAAGCTTTAGATTGAAGAAGGAACATCCAGAGGTCCATAAAAAGATAAGGTCTGTCTTAAAAGTAAAAGCAGAAAAATACCCTGTAAAAGAAGAAGAATACAAACTAGACTTCCCAGCCTCATACAATGAGATCAAAGAGGGTTAAAGGAAGTTAGATGGGTCAAAGGCACCTGAATGGATGAAAGCAGAAATAAAAACAGTGGAAGTCCACATCTCAAATGATGGGAGACCAAAGATGGCAAAGATAGGAGATTATTGGTCGGAGAAGCATACAAAATTATCGACTTATTAAAAGAGTCTCAAGATGTGTTTACAAGAGATTATAAAGACTTTAAAGGTATAGTCGAAGAGATGGGGGAGATTAAAATCTACCTCATCCCTGGAGCAAAGCCTATCAAGAAAAGACCTTACAAACTTGCTCACAAGTATAAGGAGATGGTGCAAAAAGAAATTAAAAATATGTTAGCAGCAGGAATCATTTACCCAATTTACAAGGCAGAATGGGCAAGTCCCATGGTAGTGCAGCCTAAAAAGCAAGAACCAAAGAAGCTAAGGATTTGTGTGGACTTGAGAGGGTTGAACAAACTAACAGTCACAGATCCTTTCCCAACTCCATTTGCAGATGAGATTATAAATGAGGTAGCAGGACATGAGTGCTACTCATTTACTGATGGATTCTCTGGTCACAATCAAGTGCCCATAGCAAAATAAGACCAAGAGAAGACCACCTTTGTCACAGAATTTGGATCATTTGCATATAGAGTAACACCTTTTGGGTTAAAGAATGCTCCTGGTGTCTTTTCAAGGATAGTAGTTAAAGCATTCCAAGAGTACATTGACAAATCCATGGCTGTCTACTTTGATGATTAGACTGTTTACAGCCCTCTAAATAATAACATACACCATACAATCATGCCAAAGATAGTATTGACTGATGCTTTCAAAATGTCGACAAATTAGGCTATCATTGAACAGAAGGAAGTGTATTTTTTCCACACCAATTTGCATACTATTGGGGCATGTAGTATGCAAAGATGGAATGAAAGTCGACATGGCAAAGAGAAAGATCATACTCGACTTGAAGCCTCCCACAAATCCAAGACAAATAATAATCTTCTTCGGACACACAGGTACTACAGAAAATTTATAAGACATTACTCAAATATCACATTCCCTCTGGATAAACTTCTAAAGAATGATGCAGATTTTGTATGGAGCACCGACTACGAGGAGTCTTTTGAGACCTTGAAGAGAAAGCTAGTTGAAGCACCAATTTTTAGATTTACCGACTGGTGTATTATGAGCTACAAAGACAACAAGAACAATAAAATGTTGATTAATATATAAACAAGGAGGGCTGCTAAAGGCAGCAAGTCCCTGCCATCAGAAAGACCATTAGACCATGCATCACAGGAAATGCAGGCTCAACTCAAAAACCCTTGAAGAATCTTCAGCAAAAAGTAGCAATCAATCAGAATATAAAAGCCACCTGCCCTAAGACTTCAGCATATAAAAGACTTCAGCATTTAATGGCTTTTGATATAGCTCAATACCGTAGCTATATAGATTTTAAAAATATTGTAAAACTGTGTATAGATTTTAAAAAATCAAACACAACAGTAATCAAGGCACTTACCCAGAAGGATCTATTTAGATACTCTCAAGGATTTAGTATTCAAGATTGATCTACTACCATTTTCAATGAAATCATTTCGAATTTCATATAATGCAGATTCAAGTTCTGCTATTTTAAAATATTATCAAAGTTTATAGTGAAAATTATTTTGACTATGCAGATTACTCATTTTGCTCAAATCGATCACAACACCTGATGATTGAATTGAAACATTCCCCTTTGGAAACAAAATGAAGAACTACTTTCTCTTTATAATTTTGTAGCTGAGATGCAGCCTCATATGATCATAGTAAATGCCTAACAGCTATCTAAAGGTGTGTATGACGTTGTTGTCTTGCCTATTCAGTGTTTCTTATATAATTTACACTTGCTCACTGTAACCTCTCAAAACTCTCGTCAATCGCTTTCCCAGCGTCAAATCTGATGACTTAAAATTCAATAACATCTCATGATGCAGCCAGATATTGTTAAATCTAAATAATATCTCATGATGCGCCAGCCATTGTTATAATTGTCATCTCAATCCTGAATGGTTATTATTGTTCTGCTCTATCCCTGAAAGATCTCCTTAACTCCGCTTATTATTAATTAATTACAGTATATTTAAGCTATTTGTATCAATGCATCTAGGATTGAGCCATCTCCAAAATATATAATGGCATTTTGTGTATAAAGAGACATATCATCGTCACCATATCTTATAGTCGTGGCTAGTGGCATTTAGAGTTGGAGTAGTATAAGCTTCATGCAAAAAATGAGACATTCTTTATATTCAAGTGGACTTTTTAACAAAGCTTTCTTCACACAAACTTATAAATTTTGATATTTTGATATTTACGTTCATTTAACTCCCATTGTTGAATAGACTCAGATACTTTAGGTTCGGTACATTTAGTTTCTTACGCCATGATAGAAGACTGTAATCTAGGTGAATGAGGTTTTAACTTTGCCAATGATTTGACTGTATGCACGTCATATGCATGTCCACGACCACCCAACATGCCCAGTTGTAACCACGTGCCCAAAGCAGCATGCCCAGTTGTAATCACGTGCCCAAAGCTGGCTGTAAACGCCACCTGCCGCAAAACCCAGAAATAAGTGGAAATTTGAGTCTATATATTATTTTATTACCAGAAAATAAACACTTGGATTCCATGCATGGAGTGAATGCAAAAAATAAATGTGAACACAATTTTATCTTACCAATAGCACAACTGACATCGTTGGAGTTGATTTGAGTTTTTGTATATTTTGAGTTGATTTTCCTGTTATCTACTTTCTTCACATTTCTGTACAGGATCAACCCTACAGTAACAGTAAATTCACAGAGGTTGGCGGGTTTGGGATTTTGCTTCAAGTGTGCAGTTTGTTTCCTTGGCTGAATATTGTAGAAGAGACCAATTGCTAAATGGTAAACGCCTGGGATTCACCCCTTT
>LPNX011025741.1:302505-318754 GCA_001517045.1 Pseudotsuga menziesii | reverse complement strand
TTCGGATTAAGGGGGGGATTGTTGGAATATAATCCGTCGGGATTATATTTTGTAAATAAATAAAGGAAAATGAATAGTTATGTAGGAAGTTGAAAAGGCTGGTTGGAAGATGAAACTCAACTAGCATATGTAATGTATAAATAAATGATTTTGCAATGGAATAAATGAATTCGGGAGTTATTCTACCTGACAAAAAGTATGCCGAGTGGGTACTCGTTGGATGCGGAATTTAATTCCGCATCCAACGAGCTCTCCCGATCGAAATTTGAGTAAAAACACAGGGAGATATGTCAAAAATACAAACAAAAAAGTAGTTTTTTTCTTTTCTTCCTCCAAAATTAATAAATATTATTTTATTATTTTAACTATTATTTTATTAGTTCATTTTAGGAGGCCTGTTTTGAGTTGAAATTTCCTCTAATGTCACTACTTAGATCGACCCCCCAAACTTGTGCATGGATCAACTTACCATTGATTTGACTCATCAAGGATATTTTGACCCACGATTTTCCTTGGGAGGCTAGCACATGGTATTGGCATGTCGTTTCAGCTATGCACGTGGTTTTAACTCATGGTTTTGATGAGGCACATGGTATTTGGCATTATTTTACTATTGTATTGACATAGTCTATCTAGTTCACCTTCCTAGAGGAACGACTTAGCATGCAATTTCTTGATTATTTTGGTTGGATCTTGCACCTGGATCAAAGATACCAACCATTGATTTTTATCTAGCTCATCTCTTGAGATCATAACTCATTATTTACTCATGGACATGGTCCAAACCTATTCGCCCTCCTTGTGCCATAAAATGAGAGGACGAACTCATTGTAACTCATTAGATTGGATACATAATGTTGGAACAATAATAAAGATCTTGGATTTCTACTGTGAAACTAAGTGTTCCTTTTATGCTTAATGATAGTATAGTAAATAAATTTCAAAGTTTGCTTTCCATAGCTATGATTTCTTTCTTCAACAAAGCTTAGGTAGAATCTGTCATATTTGTTTTATTAAAGTAAATAAGTAATAGGAATTGACAACAAGCCTCCTTATTTGATTAGTAGTTAGATGAAGAAGCCTCCTCTGTTCATTTTAATTATTAGTCTTGCTGTGATTATTCATCTAACCCTTTTATGAGTTTGTTCTAGGTATTGGATTTCCAGGAAACCTCCTTATCATTACAGGTTCACAAGAGGAAGTGGATCAAATAGGCTGGTTCAACTTCACGTGGGAAAAGGAAGGGATTGCCAAGAATCCTTCTTTTATGTGAAGAATTACAATGTTGCTACAGTTGAAGGGTACCATAGACTCCATTTTCCATATAAATATTTCAAAGGAACTGGTTTCTCCCCTCATCTTATCTTGTTCTATGTAACTCTCCTATCCTTTCACCATTTCTATTACTACTCAAAACCTCATTTTCTTCACCATTATAACTCGCTACAAGAGTTAGATTCATCTTCTTGGGAAAGTGCTACACATGCCTTTCCTTGTTGTACCTAATCATAAGACATAAGAGCAAGGAAAGTAAACACACCCAAGAAATTGTTGTCACATCCATAGCAGCAAGGCTACTATGATGTAGATTAGTTTGTCAAAGGCATGAGCCAGTCCTATTACATGAGTTGAGTAATATGTGATGATTAGTGGTGGAGTGTATTTTCAAGCTATTTAGAGGATGTAGAGCATTTATCTAGTTCCTCTTGTCATGACTTAGCCCTTTATGACCCCATTGAGATGTATTGGATGGGTTATGGCTCATTAAGCAAAGCAACAATTGATGTGCATTCCTTTTCCCTCATGTAGTCAGAGTGGTGCTTCAGGATTATTTCAGAGACAAGTATATGATTGAGCAGGTATACTTTATGCCTTTGGGTGATCATTTGTCTCTTTTACCCATATTAGTAGATTTGACTTGACATTTAGTGACTAATGGTGGTGATCTTGTGTTGTCATGGTATTTATTATTGACTTGGTATCATATGTATTTGAATGGTATTGATCATAAGTCTTTAGTATATGCTCACTGATATTGCCTGCCTTGTACAAACTTTATCTTTATCCTTGCTGTGTCTAGCACCATTTTCCACTTCCTCCATCCATCTAGTCTACCTCCATTTTGGTTTTATCTTTGACTTACGATTTGGACTCATGGGATTGATGAGCCTCCCCCCACTTTGACCTCTATGCATGATGGACTCCATGTTTTTCTTGTGTATCAACTCTAGAGTGTGGAAATATTTCCTTTAGTCTTCAATGCAAACTATTCTTTATTGAAAGAAATGCATCAAAATGCATAAATGCTATATTTAAAGGATGCAAGGCCAGCTGCGACTAGTTGTGTTTTTAAACACTAAGCCTAAATAAATGAAATTAATTAAACCTTTTTGTAGCTAGTCAGTGGCCAAGCGATGAGCACTCATGCTTTGTATGGTGTAAGGCCATTTTCCCCTACAGGGAAACAAGGTGGTAATTGCATCACACCTATGGATGGTGGCAGGAAACGGAGGCCAGACCGAGTCATTATCTGGGGCCTGTAAGGCTATCCAGGGCACTAGCCCTTGGAGGCTGGATAGTGAAAGAAAGGTCATCTTGTGAAATGTGAAATGTTATGAAAGTTAAATCAATTGAATTGTGAAAAGGATACTTGTTAGAGTCTACTAGAGATATTCTAAGCACTCTACCCATTTGTGAGACACCTCCTTTCCCTAGTGTCTTCTCTCATGCTTATTGTCACTGTGGTGCCTTGTATCCCTTGCTACTTTGAGAGATCACATGGTTAAAGTCTAATAAGTCAATCCATTTGAAATTAGACTTGTTTTTATTCACCTCACCCAACTTATCATGATAATAAGTTTTGCAAGTGAGCATATGCCTATGACTTTATGATCGAATATGAGACTGTTTTGGTAGAAGTTTGGTTTTATTTGTTTATGATTGCTACTGTATATGTTTCTAATGTTTTAAGTTGGGATACTAATATAGATAATGGAGCTTTAACAACCCCTTGTGCATATAGGATCAGTTGTTTCATGGATCATTCATTATTTTGATCAATTTGACTTGGTCAAACCCAGTTTGACCATGTTCAACAAGTGGTCCTGAGTGATTTTGGATTTGATGGTTCGATTTTATGTTCTAGGAATCTATTGGTACCCACTATAGTGTTCGATGTTTCTGTTTTCCATTATATACTTCGGTTCATGGTTATTTTTATTTATTATTATGACCATATTTTATATGCTGGACATGGATGAGCTTATAGATTAATTTATAGGTGGATCCATGGGATGATAGTAGCCGCCTATAGTGGATTTAAGCTCTTTGATATCAATTATATAGTAAGATAGATGATATGGGAAAAGGAAAGGAATAATATTGGCATTTTATTCGCCTAACAGTGTTAATGGCATATTAATTCAGTTTTAAAGTGACCAAATCCTAACCAAGAAACCGTTTTGGCTAGTATAGGGAAAGGAATTGACTTGGGATGTTATTTTATGATGTTTATAAGTTCTATGGACCATGTTTCATATGTTGTATCATTTGATGAGGCCACACATTATGTTTCTTCCCTAGGGAAGGACATCTTCCTCATGGGGGCGTACTTGATGATAGAGATTACTATGGTTATCATTTTATATAATTATATCTTTGTAAATGGGGGATCCTACGATGACTTAATCCCCTAGGTGACTTACCATATCATTTCTTATTATTATTTCATTGTACCATGTTGTAACTGTTGTCACATATATAGTAGTTGGGATACCCTTGTTCTTGAGCAGTCCTGAGCAAATTTCTGAGCCAGTCCTTTACTTTGAGATCAACATATGATGAGCTTCCAGTTGATTATCACTCTCTTTCAGTGGATCCAAAGAATTCAGTTTGATTAGTTCCATGCCATGACTGAGCCTCATGACCCCCGATTCGATGACTGAGTTAGCCATTTTCATGACCCAGAGCAGATTTATGACAGTGCCCATGATGTACAACAATAGCAGTGTTTCAATTCCCTTCAAATTGTTTAGATCGAATGCAGGTATATGACCTAGGTTATATATGGATTTGTACATATGGATTTTGTTTTTTCTCTATTGTCTATTTTAGTAGTGAGACTTGGTTAATATTGGTTGTATGTTGGCGATAGTCTATTATTCTTACTAGAATCTAAAGTATAAGTGATCTAGTTGTAATGTCCATGAGATTCTTTTGTATACTCATTGGTCTTGCCCTACTTGTACTATGGATTTGTTCATTTCCATTTAGGGGACACAACTTGCTAGCCTTGTTTCCATCCATCTGTTGCTTTCCCTTCTTTATGTTTAACCCAGACTTGTAACTTGAATAGTGACATCTAGGATTTCCCCCACCATCACCTCTATGTTGGAATAGGTTTCCATGTTTAAAGTGTGTCTCAGTGTTGGTTTGTGTGATTCTTATCATAGGGATGGTCTTCCTCTAGTTCTTGAACACAAGTAGCCTTACCATAAAAGTTTCTTTAGACACTAAGGCATCGAAACTTGAATGATTTTTCTAAATGGATGCCTAGCCAGCAAACCAAAGGTGTTTTTAAACATTGTTGCAAATGGAATATAAAGTTACCCAGTTTACAAGAGACGAGAACACATCCTTTGTATGATGTGAGGTCATTTTTCCCCAAAGGGAAACATGGTGGTCACTCCATTGCACCTATAGATGGTGGTGGGAAATGAAGGTCATACCGAGTCATTATCTGAGGCCTGCAAGGCTATTCAGGGAACATACTCTTGGAGGATGGCTAGTTAATAAAATAATGTTCTAAAAGAGTTAATGGCCAAAGGCTGAGCACTAATTCATTGTATAATGTAAGACTCATTTTACCCTACAGGGAAACAAGGTGAGACTGACCTGCCGCGGTTATGTCTTTGTCATTTTCTGGAAGCCCAAAAGGCTTTTCATGGCACCTACCTTTGGAGGTTAGCTAGTCTTTCCGCCAAATTCGCACCTCGGGTAATATGGCAGAAATATTCAAGCCACTGGGTGCGACCTCGGGGGCTGTTATCCAAAATTTTGTACCATAAGTTGGGTTACCTAAGGAGCCGCCGGTTGACAGACTTGTTCAAAGTATGATTCTAGTGTATCAGTCGATTCGTCTGCTTGTCTAGCCAATATTGGCTAGTCATTTTTTTGTTTGAATAATTTTGACCATGGCCCCACGGGGTTTGTATTAAAATGTGCTAGTAGGATATTTTTGAGTGGTTCGGTCTTCTGGGACATAGAATCTCAAATAGGGTATTCCAGGGAGTTTTTTGCCCTTGACAATTATGCTTTGCCTTTAGCCGAGTATAATTGACGAGGTTTTCTCCCGCTTCCTCCAAAGCTGGAATGCCCGATGTTGAATTCTGGGCCTTGGGGGGTTATTAGAGCCCAACTGAGTGTTATAAGCCTACTAGACATTATTTAGATAGATCATGGTTATGTCTTAAGTCATCTGGACACATAAAAAAAATTCAAAAAAATCTTTTTCGAACAGTGAAATTTTTTTTTTTAATTTTTTAATTTTTAATTACTTTTCCTAAGTTTTTTGGGTTAATTTTTCCATAAAGTAAATGGAAAAAACCCGTTCGTGATCCGGACTTAGAATTCAGTGATTGAAGGTTCTAACTTTAAGCCAAAAATCATTCTTGATCAGCCAGCCAGTCAGAGCCAACTTTCAGATCAGCAATCGGACACATAATGCCTTTTTACTCAAAAAAGTCAGTTTTGAGTAAAAAAATGATTTTTAGTAAAAAAATGATTTTTATTAAAAAATGATTTTTATTAAAAAAATGATTATTTTGGAGAAAACTAAAACTCTTCAAATTAATCCAAATTCAGTAAAATAAAAGGCTAAATGACATCTCATGGAATACTTATGATGATTGAAGTTATCATAACTCAGCTTCAGTCATCATTAAGAGAGCAATTAATTTATTATCAGTTATCAGACATGTCATCTACAGCTAAAGATGAGATGGAGAGCTCTCGTTGGTCCGGTGATTTGATCGAGGTGAAGACTGGAGCTTACACCATCAGTGAGCTTCCCAAACCTAGCTCAGGCTCCTGCCGGACCTAAAGGATGAGCTTACCTACATCCAGACTCACACATGTGGCCTCATCCTTGGCTTGTTTTTAGTGCACAGGTTTGGAGTGAGGGCGCCTTGCCTGGGTGGAGGCCTCCCTTCACTCCCAGTTCTCCGGTTTAGGTCTGGGCTCTTTGTTAGGTGGCTAAGCTGGTTAGGGTTGGTTTTTTGGTTTTAGCACTCTTTCATTTGTTAAAAAGAGGCTCTTTCAGCTCTATTTGCATGGACTTTTGTAGCAGAGTTACTCTGAGAAATTTGTATCAAGCATTTGCTTTAATTTGTTAATAAAGATCAGACTTTGGAGGTCCATGAGCTCTTGGATGTGGTAGTTTTTTGCAATTGGTTGAGGTGATATTGTCTCTAACCCCTATTTTTTTTTTAATGCTTATGTGAGATTAAATTGTTTATTTGTTAGCTCAAGAGGGCCATTGTTGGCACAGTAGAACAATCATTTGTAGTTCAACTTGATTGTTTATGCGAAGTAGATTAGTAATTTGATGGACATGAGTAATCAGTATATACGTAATGTTGATCATGATTCAATTTTTTTAGCATACTAGCATGTATTTTGATCTCACGTTTTGTGTTGAGCTGTAGTGTGTTTTCAAGGTTCACAGGTTGAAGAAGGGTGTGAGCTCAGCTGCTTCTATCCCAGGCTTCAAGCAACATTTTTAATCTAACACTTTCATTGCAGGACCTACAAAGATCTTCTTCTTCAAAATACAAAAAGAAACCTGGGAGTCTAGCTCTCTCTCTTGGGTTCCATCCATAATTTCAAATACTTTCTTGGTTACCGAACTTCCCTCTTCTAGTTCTCTCTTTGCTCCTTGATCCCCTTGTTTTTCTTGCTTGCTAGCCTTTTCCTCCTTGCTTGGTTTTGCCCTTTCTTATCTTTTCTTCATCGCTGCCCTGTTTTACTCTTTTTACCACTCATTTTCTTCTTTTTGGACAGCCCTAGTGTGCCCTAGTTTATGCCTCTTTTTTGTCTCTTTTTGCCCTAGTTTTTGGCCCTTCATCTTGTTTTTGGCCTTTTCTTCCCCTTTTCGTTTGCTGTCCTATTTTTTTTATTTTTATGACATCCATCTTCCTTTTTCATTGCTGCCCTATTTTCATCATTTTTTATACTCCTTTGGCCTCCTAGTTGGCTGCCCTATTCTTCCCTTTTCTTGTCTTTGACCTTCTCTTTGTTTTCCTTCCTTCTTCCTATCCTTTTCTTCTTATTTTCAGCCTTCTTTGCCTTACACTTTTGCTCTCATTCAAACTTCTTCTTTTCCTTTTTGCAAAGTTTGAGAAAAGTTTCGAGAAAAGTTTCAAGTAAAAGTAAATCACTCTTCTTTTTTACGCAAATTATAATGATAGTAGAGTTGTATGCTTTTATTTGAAAAGCCCTTCCAGGGATTAAATTCCTAAAGGAAAATTGTAATAATTTCAATAAAGTACTTTTGTTTGAGTGGGGTTTTTAAGTCCCCACTCTCATCCTCCCCCATTTGGGGAGGCTTGTGTTGTGTTTACTTGTGTATGCTTAGGTTAGATTTGCTTGTCTTCATCATTATTTGCATCTTATGCTTAGAATATTAATTGTTAATCCATCACTTCTAATTCATTAATTAATTTGATTACTCTTTTAAATTGTTTATCTTTCTAAGTAAATCGATTGCTTAAATTTCTTGAATCACACCATAAGGTGGATCAAGAGTGCTCTCTGTCGGAGAGTTTAATAAGTCATCTTTGTTTTTTATTCACATTGTTTAATCAATTAACTCTTAAGTAAGACTCTTGAACTTGCAAAAACAAGTCAAGAGCACTCTCTATCGGAGAGCATCCTAGGTTTGCATAATCCCTGCATTAGTCTCATCTAGATTAGCTAAGTCTCTTGAACCATTGTCATAAGGCAGGGTCAAGAGCGCTCTCTGTCAGAGAGTCTTAATTAATCAACTTAATAAAACCTTCAACACACACACCCTTTTTAATTAATTAACTCCCTCCCCTCCTTGCTGGAGTATGCTCTGACCGATCCCAGATCGGAATACCCAGAAACAGCACTGGATCTTTAAACCCTACAAGAGTAATTTAATAATACTTAAACACCCGTAATCAACGCACCGACGTTGTAGGGATTCTTCCAAAGTACTTCCTAGTAGAGGTGTCAGAACCTCCCGCTGTCTTAGATTCTCGGCTAGCTGGTCAATCTTGGCGATACCAGCTTGGGATACTGGGCGGGCCCGACATGTCTTCAACGGAGGGAACTTAGAAGAGTCTCCCGGCTTTGACAAACTTTTGTTGATACTCTAAGTAAGACCACTATCAAAAACTTTTAAAATCTACCAAGAGCACTCGCAAAACCTAATACTCACTAGCTTGATTCCTAGATTTTATTTCACGCATTTATTTGACTCCATAAGGCACTGGTCCTTTGTTATATTTGATTAATTTTCTATTTTGATCAATTGTCTATGGGCCATTTCAATTGAGTATATTTGAATGCTTAAGTTATAAGTTTGGAATCTTTGCCTATCTGTGTGATCTCTTGTTAGCAACGTGGATTGCTTTGATTAATCATCATCCCCCTAATATTAATCATTTTAAATCACAGTAACTTCTAAACAACACCCATCCACATCCAAAAACATTTAAAAATTAACTTAAAACATTGAGCCATAGAAAACTCTTTGTTAGGGACTACCCCCCTTGGCTTCGTTAGGAGTTAGCCTAAACGGAGGAGCTAGGAGTAGGTGACAGTACCTAGCTCTGTGCTTGCCCCCAAGGTCACATCTCTTCCACTTTCCCAAGTGAGGAGACAGCTTTCGGAAGATTTATGCTGCTGGTGTGCAATCGGTGGACAACAGGGGCAAGCTCAAGCCAAGTGTTGTCACTTGATACTCATCTCCTTCGTCTAGGACAACTCCTAGCAAAGCCAGGGGGGTGGACCCTAGGAGAATAAGTATAAGGTTGTTTCTAACTATGAAAGCAGGAAACACAGTTTTTGTAGGAGTTTTTAAAAGGAATGAAATTAGAAATTACCAATTAGTGCATGTAAGATTTACTTTAGCAACCATTAGTTCAAATAGATACACAATATTCAAAACACATTGTGGAATTAACTTATGCAAAAAAGAACATAATAGATCAGTGCCAAAATGAAAAGAGTGCTCTGCAAATGTGGGGTGCTAGTGTAGTCTCAGTGAAAGTATTGCAGTGTCTCGGTTGGTAAATTTTAGACTATTAAATGAATAATTAAGGGAGTGGGTAAATTCTTGGTTGGTTTTATTAATGTGGTAATTATCTGGATTATTAGCAAGGAGGGGGATTCCCTATATACCACGAAGGTACAAGGAATATGTCCAGACTCACAAAGTGTGGTAGCACATGAGGAAATGTGGGATGAATGGAGTCATGGGGGGGTGTTCAACACTACACCAACAAGGATGTAGCCTAATGGGGACCCACGGTCAATTTTTAGTAGTTCTTGCTTCCTCTGTAAAATTTCCCCACATGAAGCAAAACACAACGTTGGATTTTCGTTGTTTGGGAGATTGATTTAAAAAATGAAACTAATTACTAGTCACCCAAATCCTTTTCGGATACAACCAATTGATTAGACGAAACTGCAATGGAAGTAGAGCATACGAGGATGAAGGCCTTGCTGATTTTAAATATTTTTGAACAAATTTGTTTGATGAAAAAAAATGTAAATCCCAAGGACCTCTTTCTAGGTTCAGTACTCGGGAAAGCCCTTATCCATGAACCGTACTCGAGAGAGAAAAGGGGTTTATTTTAATGATGCAAAAAATAGAAAGAAAGGTTTTCTAATAAATTTATACCACAAATCTCTTTCCCCTTTTCAGGATACTCAGGAGAGTGTGGGGTAAGTATTTCTTTTACTTTAATCACCAGAATAAAGCATAAACATGAAAACAAAAAATGAACTAGCTAAAAATCACAAACCACGAATAATGGTGCACCGACGTGGATCCCCCCAGGGGTGATGAGGAGTTGGCTCTGATGAGCCTACTCTAAACCTTATTTGCTTTTTACAATGATGAAAGAATGAACTTTGGTCCTCAAACCGGGATTCAAAGACACACAACAAGATAAAAGAAAAGATTTTTTGGTGAAAAGGGAACTATGTTGGGCTCTTAATGGTTCATTTTCCCGCAAAATGGCCAGAGTTTCCTTCTCCTTTTTGTTATACCTGCAAAAAATCAGCAAGCTATCAAATACAAAAGATGCTCAAAGACACTTTAAGAGTGTCTTCGAACAATCTCTGAAAAATCTTAGAAAAATTCTAAGTCAAACTACTTTAAAGAAATAACAAAATAATGCAAAAGTCCTTTTGTGGATATTGGATTAGCTTTAGGGAAGCCAATAGAAAACACTCTTACCTTGCAAAATTTAACTTTTTAAATTCCGAAAAATGAAACTTTTATTCTAGCTTTCAGACCTAACAAGAAGGTAGCTAAGAAACAAAGAATCTCTATATTAGATCTAGCTTACAAATGATACTTATTTGTAAAAAAACTAGAATCTATTTATGTTGCAAAAGAAACTAGATCTATTTATAATTTTAACTTTGAAATCATATATCTATTATCTAATTCGATTTGCAAATTAAAACAGTAACCAAAGAAAACAAGGTATGAAGAGAAAGAGAAGAGCAATGTAGATCCTTGAGCAAAGAAGACGTTGAAGGTTTAGGCATGTGAGACACCAAGGGTTTGATCTTTCAAAAAGGATCTGAGAGAACAAGAGAAAGCAAGCTCTTTGTTTCTTCAAATCGGGTGACCTGCAACTAGGAACTGTTATCACGAATCTTGTAGTTGCCACGTGAGATTGATCCTATTCAGGACGACAGAAGAAAGGCAACCAAAGTCGTGACCTACGATATCCAAGACTTTTGAAAGAACTCGGATGTCACACCAGTCAAGGATACCGATACTTAGACCAGTGAAAAACACAAAGCCTAGGGTGCGTCCCTATGACCAAGAAACCCAAAAACAAGGAAAATGAATGAGTAGCCGAGGGAAACTTGGTGGAATATCTTAGTAGGATGGTTAATTAGTGTTTAAAACGAAAACCGAGATATTCGGAGTATCCAGGTGAAAAGCCCCAATTTTTCCCTAGGGTTTAAGCAGAAAAATGGGATCTAAGGCAAAATGGTGAAAATTACTGAAATTGGATACTCAAAATAGTTGTTGGGTGTAAGATTAGGCGAATGGAAATGAAATCAACAATACGTAGTTTGCGGTTTGTGAAAATGACCACTTTCTCCAAGGGGCATGTTTTTCCCTAGCAGCTGGCCAGTGCTTTAGATGGGCAAATGGAGTTTGATTTAGCCAAAAATTTAAATCTAGGGGATTTATGTTAAATCTAACGTGGGTTTTTATTTTTATAGCTCAGCGCAAGCTAGAACCTATGGATCTACAAAACGAGGGTTTTAATGTAATGGAATGATGAGCAATGCATATACAGAAAATAAAAGAAGAGAAACTTACATGTGAAATGTACCTGGATTTTGTAGAATTCCTCTGAAATGACGAAGAATTCCACTTTCTGGATTAAATGAAGGTTTTCAGAGTAGATCTTGACCGAGTTGAGGTTTAGCCAATCACCCTAGCCCCCCCCCCTTCTACCTGTCAAACCAGAGAAAACCAAATAGTAAGGAAAATGAACGAGATCTGTAAGATAAAGAAAGGAAAAGGCAGTAACAGTTCATAAGAAAGAGTTACTCCCTGAATCAGATACCCGAGAGCAGAGAGGGGGTGCGTTTCCCCACAACTATATCCTCCCTAGCGCGCCTCTTCAACCTACAGAAAATGGGTAAAGAAAAAAAAAAGCAAGATATGTCCCGAACAATGCTCAGTAGAGAAGAGTAGCAATATCATTCATCAAAACATCAAATCAAATCCACAAAGTACACAGAGAGTAGTCCCAGACAATCTCTTTATTCAAATTTCAGTGCTAATGCTCATGAATTACAATGGGGGGGTCACCTCTTTTAAATATTTTTAGAGAGACATAAACCCTAACTCACTTTATCATAACGGTTGAGATCAAAATATCATCAACGGTGGAGATCAATAATACATAACTTATCACATGGATGAAGTGACCGAGTCAACAAAGGGGGCACATTTTGCTCAAGGACACCTATCCTAAGTCAAACTCAAAATATAACATAAAGTGTGATACAATAATACATTGAGGGGGTCACTAAGGGGCTTAATTCACCCTAGGCCCTTTTACAACTTCAAATCATATGATATAACACTGAAATACATGAATAGCCAATCAGAGGGGTGCCCCTTGGGGGTATTTCCTCACTGGTTGAGCCATAATAGAATAATCCGGACATCTGCTGACTGAAAACTGCTGAAGGACTGTCCGGGATGCTGAGAAACATCATATGTCAGATTTCCAAGCCATTTCGTTGACTCAGGAGGCCAAATCGATTTTTTTAGTGATTTACTAGTTCATTTTTTGTTGGTACAATTTCTGAAAACTGATAAATCCACCATAACTCTATCTAGGGTGGAAACTGGGGCAAACTGACTGCTCTGGATGATCTAGAGACATAGAAGAATGGTATAAGTGACTACTCATACCCCCTGGAACATTGCTCTGCTCTAGGAGAACTAATCATACTGTTATTTGGAAAAAAACTTAATCATTTGGCTAATAATTAAGTGATAATAACCACTTTTATGGAGAACTGGGGCCAAAATCTCAAAATTGAAACCACAATATTGGTCCTGGGCATGTCTGGAACAAATATAGACCATGTTGTATTTTTGAGTCACTACCTTGGGAACCGTGATTGACTTGGTCAACTGGGTTGACCAGGTAAAAGTACCCAAAATCAAGGTGAGATACTGTATCAATATG
Organism: Pseudotsuga menziesii; assembly: GCA_001517045.1. Lineage (NCBI taxonomy): Eukaryota > Viridiplantae > Streptophyta > Pinopsida > Pinales > Pinaceae > Pseudotsuga > Pseudotsuga menziesii. Next base: position 305,765 of record LPNX011025741.1, on the reverse strand, counting down.
ATCCTGCAACCATCCAAGGTAAGAAATGCTCCAATAATTGTTAAGTTTTTCATATGCTAGACTAGATTCAACAGTATTCAATTCAAAATCACAACAGCATATCAAGAACCACTGATAGAAACACAATCACAAGATAGACACAACATTTATCCTGGGAAATCCTCAAGGGGAAGAAAACCCAGCAAAAACTTCCTCTGTATAAGATGTATAAAAGACAACCTCGAAAATAGTTGTTCTCCTCCTTTTGTTCAGTCTCTCTCTCTTTCCTATGCGCTACACAAGTGAGTGAGTTTGTGTGTTCAAATAAGAACCATAGCTCCTCTATTTATACTAATTGTCAATTGAATTTTTGCACTAGACAAGTCGGCCCCAATAAAATGTCTAGGCCGACTTTACCTAGGAATACTCAAAACAGTATATTATATTATTAATTGGGGTACTAAAGACCCGACACAAGAGGAGGCTTTACCTCATGACTCTATGACGACCAAATACAATAGTAACACCCTGTCGGAGGAAATAATAACATCTCCCTAGGGTTACATCAGTAAAATACATTTAAAATATCCTTTGAAGTTACAATATTTCAACACTCCCCCTTAACGAGAAGGTTATTCTACTAGCGACATCATCATAGACTATAGAAGAACAGAGAGACAATTACAATAGTACATTGAGGAGATACATCTATACGTCACAGGAAGTTTTTCACAATTAGTAACTCGGAACAGTTACTCTTTGTTGTCGCCTTACACACACCTGGGTAACGTGGCAGAAATCTTCAAGCCACTTGGTGTGTCCTTGGGGGCAAGTCTCGAGTCAAGGCTGTCACCTTGTTCTTGACTCCTCCGTTTAGGCTCAACTCCTAACGAAGCCAAGGGGGGTAGACCCTATTAAGTTACTAAGGCTAAATTACTTAGTAAGGTGATGTTGAACTGAATGAGTTACTTAGGAGTTCGAAATTTAACCATAAACAACCATAGATGACAAGATACAAAATGAGCACACGAAAGCACAATGCTGAGACACAATATAAATATATAGCAAGAAAATAACCAGTGCCTTAAAATGGAGTCAAAAAAGAAATCAATATACTTGCATGTGCTTGGAGTGAATGTTTTGCAACTGCCTCTTGGTACGTTTTAAGTTAATGTGAAAATATGAGTTGATTAAAATTAGGCGAAGGGGTGGACTCCAGATATACCCAAGAGTACTTGGAGTATGTCCAAAACTAAACCTTCACGACTATCCGCAAGGAATATGTGGGTTGAATGGGGTCTCTGAGGCTATTGTTCATAACGCACCCATTAGGGTGTGACAGAGATCGGCGCCCCAAGGTCACTTTTCAGAAGTTCCCGCTTCCTTTGGGTATTTTGCCACCATAATGGTTTGATCTAGGTGTTGGATTTTCACCTAATGGTTTGTCAATTTGGGGGAGTGAATCCTAATTATACTAGTCACTCAAATGCTTTTGATACAGCTTGACTGATCGGACGAACCGCAACCAAGTGCAAAGCATACACATCGGAGTCTTGTCAATTTTAGTAAATTTTGAGATGGATGTTCTTGTTAAAAAAGAAAACCCTCCAGGAACCTCTTTCGGTCCAAGTGGACCTCAATCGGGGAATCAAGGAGGGGTTGATTTTATTATGGTTACTGAAACAAATGATGATATCAAATGAAACATAAAAAGATGAGCAAACCACAATTTTCTAATTAGACTACCACGAACCTTTCTTCACCTTTCGGCTCAAAAGGAGGCTCGTGGGGTAAGTATTAAAGTTACTTTGAAACCAATAGAAATGGAATATGGAATTGATTTTAAATCAAAGTATACTACCCTGCAGATTAATACTACGCTAGATTGAAAAAAGATGAACGAAAGCAAAAAATGACACAGACGCAAATCCCCCCAGGGGGGATGGGGAATGGGCTCGAAAGAGCCTATTCAAAAATTATTTTTATTACCAGCGGTTACAATATTAGCAAACTGATATGATGCCTCTTGATTCTTATATAGAATGAAATCAAGAGCTTACAAAGTGCAAAAATTAAAGATTTCAGTCAAAAAGGGAGACCCTCGCAGGGATTTAGAGGCCCAAAAGTCACTTTCGAGCAGCAGCTCCTCCTTTTTTCTGTTATGCTTGCTAAAAACCAGCAAGCTTATTAGACTGAAAGATGCCCAAAAGCACTCTGAAAGTACCATTGGATCAGCTTACTTTTAACCAAAAAATGCAAAGTAAAAACTAGTTAAAAAAGGTAAAAAAGGAACGAAGGAAAGCAAGCTTTCCTTGGTATCTTGGCTTGCCTTTTATGCAGCCAATATGATGTGCACTAATTGCTAGATTTATCTTTTATAACAGAAAACAGAAATCTAATGCATGCAAGCTACAAATTTTCTTTAAAATTCCATGCAAAAAGGACGATTTCCCTAAAGCTAGATCTAGAATGCTTATGAAACCTTTTAAGACCAAGATCTTTATTATGGGCTTTGAGAAGATAGATCTATGTTAAATTTACTTTTAAGATGATAGATCTAAACAATATCAAAGCTATGAACAAAGTAACCGGGTAAAAGAGTTGATTTTGAGGGAGGAAGAGGAGGAGAGAAATGCTGGTAGCCTTGAAAATCCATAGTGGAGCTTTCAGGTGGAATGTCGAGGGACTATGCCTTTGGAAGGTTTTGGAGAGAGTGAAGAAGCAAACTAGATCAGCATCCTCTCCAATCTAGGAACCTGCAGCCCACCTGAAATCAAAAAACTTGCCGAAAAACTTGTGAGATCCGATTAGTACATACACAGAGATTCAGAATAACATGCATATAAGCTTATAGAACATGTTGAATCTAGATCTCTAAACATGCATCAAAGGAAAGAGATGGCCAATAAACTTATTGAAAAGCACCTTTCCTATCAAGATTATAATAAGCTTATTATCAATCTTAGCAACGAATCCACAAGCAATTAGCAAATTATGAACACAGATACAAGTTACCTCAGTAAAAAAATGGCAATGATCATCCACACATACAATGGCACAACACCGTCTTGCCTCCAAAACTTCTCTTTATTTCAAATGAACAATAACAACAGTACAATAGCAGCAACACCTCAATCCCAATTCTAACTAGCTTGGAAGAGGAGGCTTATGCTTGGAGGTATACAAAAACTAGGAGATCCAGCCCAGGGGGGCACAAATCCCAAGGAGATAGACCAAATCAGCTGATGGAGAGTCAATCAATGTAGATCTCAAGCTGAACT
>LPNX011025741.1:240481-302372 GCA_001517045.1 Pseudotsuga menziesii | reverse complement strand
AGGGGGACTTAGACATGTTCATATGACTCGACCATGATGCCTAGCATGTTTATAAATTGACACATAGACTCTAATAACCTCAATAGGCCTAAATGCCAAGTCGACCACCCCAACTTTGGAGGTATTGAGTGAAAAACTCAGAAATTATTAGTTGTTTATTCAACAACCAATAATAACCAAGGGAAAAAACACCCTGGGCTGATCGGATTGACAAATAAATTCTAAGAGACCGAGTCTTTTACAGACACTATCATGCTAGAACATTTATTACAACTCCCCCAAGGGGGTATGAACATGTGATATAGTACAACAAGCACTTCCCAGAAGCACTTCCGAAGGTCTTCTGAAGTCCGAACAAAAAATCTTTGTCTGGTTCACCAGGCTCACTTGATAAAAAACCACTAACTACAACTTAGGTGGTAACACTCTTCATCTTCTGCATCACATGATCACTTGATCCGTTCTTTGCAACAACGCATCGATCTTTGGATCCTTTGCAGTAGCACTTCAATCTTCACGATTCCTTTGCAGCAGCACTTCGATCTTCTCGATCCTTTGCAGTAGCACTTCAATCTTCACAATCCTTTGCAGCAGCACTTTGATCTTCTCAAACCTTTGCAGCAGCACTTCGATCCTTTCGATCCTTTACAGTAGCACTTCGATCTTCTCAATCCTTTGTTGCAGCACTTCGATCTTCTCGATCCTTTTTGCACCACGCTACCTTCAGTACACATGATCTATTTGCGGGATGATCAATCCCTATCACTTTAGGACATAAGTCCAAGGATGATGAAATCCACACATGATCGAATTACGGGATGATCAATCCTATCAATTTAGAACATAAGTACAAGGACGATGCAGTCCTCCATCAGCATGATCCATCATGGAATCGATCAGCTGAATTGTCTACAACTAAATGTAGATCTCGACCGCACCTAGTGTCGGTCCGTAACCCATCCATACCACACAGGTTAAGACCACTCACAAGTGAGTGTTATACTACGTCGTCCGTGAGGACTCATCGTAGAGAATTCATACCACACAGGTTAGGACCACTTCCAAGCGAGTGTTACTCTATGGAATCTACATATGAATGTAGCTATACTCTCTACATAAGAGTATCATCTGCAAAGCAGATCTCAACTGCATACACAATGTCAGTCCTGGTGTCCATGAGGACTCATCATAAAGAATCCATACCACACAGGTTAGGACCACTCCCAAGCGAGTGTTAGCTCTATGGAATCTACATATGAATGTAGCTATACTCTCCACATAAGAGTATCATCTGCAAAGCAGATCTCGACTACATACACAATGTCAGTCCTAGCGTCCGTGAGGACTCATCATAGAGAATCTATACCACATAGGTTAGGAACACTCCCAAGCGAGTGTTAATTCTCTGGAATCTACATATGAATGTAGCTATACTGTCCACATAAGAGTATCATTTGCATAGCAGATCTCGACTGCATACACAATGTCAGTCTTGGCGTCCGTGAGGACTCATCATAGAGAATCCATACCACACAGGTTAGGACCACTCCCAAGCGAGTGTTAACTCTATGGAATCTACATATGAATGTAGCTATACTCTCCACATAAGAGTATCATTTGCAGAGCAAATCTCGTCATTACTTCCCCTTTTCTGGGAAGTTTTTCATATCATCAACTTGCTCCCCCTTTGACCAAGAAGGATTCATGTCTCCGACCTGATCTTCCTTTCTCAAAGATGGCCCATCATTTGTAGTCCCGTCACTTCTCCTCCTTGCGAGGAAAGTCCTTCCGAACTACACCAAGCTTGTCGTGAAAATACTCGAACTTCATTCGAGAGAGAGGCTTGGTTAGTATATCAGCAACTTGCTCATCGGTACCCACATACTGGAGCTTGATGGCTCCCTTTTGTACCATATCCCTTATATAGAAATATCGAATTTTTATATGCTTTGATTTGTTGTGGAACACCGGATTTTCTGTCATCTTTATACAACTCTGGTTGTCACAAAAAATTACTGTAGTGTCCACTTCCATGTCAAATATTCATGACATCAGCTTTCAAAGCCATATCGCTTCACAACACGTGGAGCAAGCTGCAATATACTCTGCTTCAGCCGTGCTGAGAGCAACACTAGACTGTTTCTTACTAAACCATGAGATCATGGCGGATCCCAAACATAAACATCCACCTGATGTGCTTTTCCTGTCTGGTTCACTTCTTGCCCAATCTGAATCTGTATATCCATGCAAATTGCAGTCATGATCTCCTCCATAGTACAGTCCCAAATCAATCACACCTTTTAGGTACCTCATCACATGCTTTGCAGCCATTAAGTGAACCCGTCTAGGTTTAACTAGATACTGACTCAAGGTGTTCACAGCAAAGCATATATCTGGCCCTGTGTTCATCAGATACATCAATGACCCAATAATCTGTCTATAGTGAGTCATGTCTACTAGCTCGGATGTCTCATCAGACAATAGCTTTAAGTTGGTGTCCATGGGTGTGGCCATGAATTTACAATCCAACATATCAAATCTTTTCAAGATTTCTACTGCATACTTTCCCTAATTCAGAAAGATTCCTTCTGGGATCTGCCACACTTCCAACCCTAGGAAATAATGCATTAATCCAAGATCTTTCATCTCAAATTCTTCAGCTAGCTTCTTCTTGCAATCCTTGATTTGTTTCTCATTTCCAATCAAAAATAGATCATCCACATATAGTAATAGTATGATTGGTTCATTATCCATGATCTTCATATAAAGATTTGGGTCAACTTTACTCTTGGTAAAGCCCATGCTTGTCAAGAAGTTATCTATTCTGCCATACCAAGCTCTGGGAGCTTGTTTCAGTCCATATAGAGTCTTTTTCAACTTGCATTCATGAGTTGCTTTGTCTTCGACTTCAAATCCTTATGGTTGCTCGATGTAAATCTCTTCCTCAATCACACCATTAAGGAAGGATGTCTTTACATCCATTTGGTGCAAGTCCCATTTCATCATGGAGTCAAGTGCCATGATAGTTCTAATGGAAGTGTACCTTGCTACTGAAGGAAATGTCTCTTTATAATCGATTCCTTCTTTCTGAGAGAATCCTCTAACCAAAAATCTTGCTTTGTACTTTTCAATACTTCCATCCGCAGCATGTTTTATCTTGTAGATCCATTTCGAAGAAACCACACTCTTGTTTTTTGGTTTGGGAACTGTATCCCAAACATCATTCTTCATGATTGACTGGTATTTCTCCGTCATTGCTTCAACCCATTCTTTCTTATGTGCAGCTTCCTCATAGCTGTTGGGTTCTTGGTCTACAAGATCACACAGCAAAGCTACATAACTGGAATGTGGCTTTGATCTCTTGTTGGTTCTTGTGGAACCTTCTGGTGCTCCAAATCTTTCTGCTTCTTGTATGATTTCTCTTACCCAAGCAGGTTTTCTCTTTCGAGAGATATCCATAGTAGGGGAATCAAGCCCATTTTATGTTAAAAAATGGAGAAAAGATGAAATTGATCCTTGTACACCTTCTCCAACCACCCATAAGACAGATTTATAAATTGAAAAATATTATTCATAAAAAATGACTGAGGAGGGAAATGAAGCGCATTTTCTCCAATTATGTGACCATGATTAGACTCTTGACTAAAGATTTCGAAAATAAAAGCTTGATCAGAACACAAACCCGTACAAGAAGACTCAAAAAGTTGGGATGGGAGGGTGGATTGAAAATTTTCTCCAAGATGACTTGGAATAATTGATCTCGGAATTTGATGAGAGGAAAACGTTTTTAATTGAGTTCCAGGAATGATGGAAATATTTGAAGCAAGGTTAGTATCCACACACTGAACCGACACATCCTGATTGAGGATTGGATAAGGGATTTTGTTGATACCATTAGGACAAGGATGTTCTTGACCAAATTCACTTATAATCGTATCATAATTATCATGTGATTTATCTTCAAAAGAAGTCACATTATTCTCAACATTTTCTTCCTCTATAAGGATATGATCAAGATCCGAATCAAAATTTGTATGGCTTGAACATTGACTCAAATTATTATCAACCAGGAAATGATTATGGAGTTGTGCTCTTGAAGGATCTTCAATGGATTCACATCTAAGCGAATCAACTATGGATGGATGATCATTTCGTACTCCCTCTTTATCTATGCCTTCATGAGGAAATGATGACAAGATTCTAATAGGTTCCCCTTCTATATCAATATCGAAGTTACAGTCCTGAAGGGTCGACATTTGCTCATCATTATTCTCTTGCATCGAAGAGTCATTCAAAGGCATATCCATTCTTGGATCGGGAGAGGAGGAATCAATTCGATAAAGAAAATCATGAGTTATTTCACTATGGTTATCTTGATCATCTTCATCAGATTGATTCTCAACAAGACAATCATTATTTGGCTGCATGGATTCATCGACGCTTTTACCCCATTCTTCTCTTAGTAACGTAGTGAACATGTCGTATCTAGTGATGGATCCCGGTGCTAACGTATAAAACCAAAAATTGAGATTACCTCCTAAGGATTCACCCAGGGCTCGCATATAGACGTCTTCATACATTGCACCATATGCTTCCATATAATACCAAACATCATCAAAGTGTTTTTCAATTGATTCAAATGCATTTGCATAGAAACGAGGCAACCCTTCACTGTATCCTTTTGGCATAGGATGAGGTGCCCCAGGAATTTCAGAGAAGTCAAACAAGGAAGGTTTATCTTGTTTTCTAACATCTCTGTTTATTTGAGTTGGGTACCTAATAGGATTCAAGGATAATTCACTTGATGGGTACTTACTAGTCCACTCGGGATGATTGGGAAATATTTATTGCATGGGTGGGGAAATTGGTGGGTATCATAAGATAATTTTATTAATGTCCACTAATGACCACAAAGTAGGTCAACGGGACTGTCAGTTACAATGATATGTTATGCATGTGGGAGGATCAAACGATCGCCCTTAAAGGAAATACAATATAAACAATAAAAATAGAAAGAAGTAGTCAATGACGTGGGATCCCGAACGGTGGGGGAAGGTGGTTCTCACCCAGCCCACCAGGGATCAAATCCCACCGAGACATGGCCCGCTGTGATAAGGCTCAAAGGTTAGACGCCCCCTGGATAGGCTACCGCCCCTTGTCGGGATTGGAGTCCGGGACGTCTCGGCCCTTGCTGAGTCACAAGTTTCTGGTATATCCTGGCTTGCGGGTTGTCGGATATATCTAGGGGTTTATAGTGGCAGCTGGCGGCTTTGAACCTGGGTCTCGCCCAGGTAATCCCGACGAGTTACCGATTTCCCTACTTAAAAAAAATAGAAAGAAGTAAAGATGTACAAGGTGAGCTAGGCTATAGCATGGGAGAGCTCTTGCTCCAGTTCTAACCCTGTAACCCTACACAGGGGCGAAGGAGCTCAGGTGGACAAGATCCGGGAGCCAAAGTGACCGAGGAGGGTCTGTTACTCCTAACATCTGAGGCTGAACGAGGAAAAACTGACAGAATTGCAAAAGTGTCTATTGCCTCGATTCTAAACTGGTAGGCGCGGGGCGCCCTCTAGAGTGATGTCGGCGAGGTCTAGAGGGTCCTGAGCGCCTCTCGGAGGGAGGTCTGGTACGGAGTTTCCGCTGAGATCTCGTGGGTCGAGAACCCTCAACCCTTACTGGTTTCGGAGCTGGGTCAATGTCGAGGTCAGTAGATTTCTTGATGCCCCTGGAAGATGGTAGCATGCTGAAGAACGTCGTGATCCGTTGTGTGGTGTTTGGTCTAGTGGGAGGTTGGAGGATCTGTGCTCGAAACTTGAGGGCCTCCTTAATATAAAGCGCTAGACATATCTGAAGAAAATGGCTAGAGTTTGGCCCCCCTGAATAAGCAATAGAATCGTCCTCTAATCTCTTAGTAGACAGGACACCTAAAGATAAAATGTGACTTGGTTTCCACTTCTTGTAGATGACACAGTTGGCAGATCCTATCTGATCTATCAATCTGGTGGTTTGACTCTACCCGGAGTCTATGTGATCCTACTTTGAACTGTTTGAGAGGGATCCGAAGAGCGTGCTTCCAATGGCGAAACGTATACGGGGGCCAAACAATGAGCCCGTCTCTGATCTCTAAGAGATGCTCAACATAAAAGGTCATTTTTGGGCCCAATCCTCTTGGAGGATTAATCCAAGTAACTTGGACGAACTGCTTGTAGATATCATCTCTAATGATCTTATTTAACTCTTATCGTGTAGGAAGAAGGTTCCCAGGGGAATCCAGAGAGTATTGGAACGGGGGAAGACGATCTAACTGGATCCCCACTGAAGCAAGAAGGCTCGAGACCCCTGTGAGCCAACACTTGGCCCTGACTGGGTGGGTAGCATGGGCAATAGTCTGATCAGAGCAATAAGCTAGAAAAGGGTACTCGTCCCGACCTTTTGATGAGTTGCCTAACCCTTGGATCCGATGCAAGAAGGAAACCAATCTGAAAACTGTCTCGAGGTGGAAGGGCTGGGCTCCAAATTCAGCGAGGATGATGTGTTGCAGCACTGTCTGCTTACATCTGATGATACGTCGAAGAAGAAGGATCTGGATTCTTTCAGTCGATGACCAATCTGACTCGAGTAGGGAGGGGCCCCAGATCTCTGATCCATATAGAACAGTGGGACGGATCAAGGTATTTAGTAGGTCCATCTTGGATGAGATATCCTGGAAATGGTGACGAAAACACTATCTCTCGAGGAGGGCTAGGGACCCGTACCCCTTATTGATTCGAGGCTGGAGAGTTAGTCATAGATTGAAGCGGGGGCCAGAAAACTGCACTCCTGAAAGGTATAAGTATTGGTGATCGCAACTTCCTCCCCTTTGAATAAGAAACGAAAGTCTGAGGTTTTCTTTACCCCAGTGAAGATCATAACCTTTGTTTTGCTCAAATTCACAGTCAGCTTCCGTAGTTCACAGAATAGGGCTAGGGCATTAAGCTCTCTCTACAGACCTTCCGGGGAGGAAGATAGGAGTACGATATCATCAACGAAAAGTAGGATAGAGATCAGGACCTGGAGGAGTAGGCACTCATCTGTTTCATGGGTATGCTCATGGAGGAAGGTCTCCAACTTGTCAATGTAGATTCCAAACAAGGTGGGGGAGAGCAGGCAACCTTGTTTCACCCCAATGGTGCTGCGGATGAACTCGGATAATCCTCGAGCTGTGCGAAGGCGGCCTTGAACATACTTGTATAGCCGCGTAATAGCGCTCAATAGGATCGTCGAGATGGCGATGTCTCTGAGTCGCTGCAATAAATCCTCTCTTAGAACTGAGTTGAATGCTTTCCGAAAATCTACAAAGCAACAATAGACTTTCGAGTTGCGGTGGCATGCCTCCTCAATCATGGCTCAGAGAGTAAAAATGTGGTCGATAGTCTAATGTGCTGGTCTGAACCCTGCCTGACCACGAGCTCTAAGTTTTCTCTGTTCAAAATCGTTGGAAAGCTTCATATGGAGAACGGTAGCATAAAGTTTTGAGAACGTGTGGCCTACCATGATCATTCTGTAGTTGTTAGGGTCAAAGGTGGCTCCTAACTTGTGAATCAGATGGATGATATGATGAGACCAGACCGATGGAAATCCTTCACGCACCACGTGGTTAAAGAGATCAACCAAGTAGCCGACCAGAACCCAGAGACCATGCTTGAAGAACTCTGCTTGGTAGCCTTCCTCATCTATTGATTTGTTGCTGCTCATCGCTCGGATGGCTTCTGTGACATCGTTGTTAGTGAAGAGGTGGCAGGAGGAGGGGGGGGAAGCAACATGAATGCCAGCCTGGCCGAGAATGTCATAGAGCTTGGAGGTGTGGGAGAAGATGGAAGCAGGGTCCAAGTTGGGTGATAGAGGGGAGCGCTAGGAGAGGATGGTATGCCATAACTGTTTGGGGGAATGGGCAAGGAGGGCTGAGAGTTCCTGTCTTCTATGAGAGACAAAATGTTGTTTTTTGCGATGAAGGAGATGGCGGTAAGATCTTTGGATGTCGGGGTAGGTCGGGCGGGAGTGGAAGAAGGCATGACAAAGTTCTCGGTAAAGTGTTTTGCAATCCTCGTCGTACCACTTGTTCATGGGGCAGGAGCCAGGTTTAGGAGTGGTAGAGGAGGTACGAGTGGAGTGGGGGAAGGAGTTAAGTGTTGCTTCCCAGATTGCAGACAAGAGGCATTGGTACTTGGCAGAGGCCGAGTCGAGTGAGGATAAATGGACTTCAAGAGGAAGAATCTAGCGGAGATCTGATAGGAGGATGTTGGGGTCACCTACGTCGAGCGAAAGGTGGTCTAAGGTGGTGAGGGGTTTCTGTTGGGGGAGAGCTGGGTTGGAAGGGGGGGTCGCCTTGGAGGGAGAGAGAAAGAAGGGCGTGGTCAGCTAGGGGAATGGGGGAGATAGAGAGGTCTCGAATGAAGGGGAGTAAGTTTTGGCTGGCTAGGGCGTAATCCACCACACTAGCCCCGCCTCCATGTGGCCAACACGTGAAGAAGTCAGAGTTCGGTAAGCAAGGGAGGCCGTTTAGAATAAGCAACTCATGGGATTCCCCTAACTGCAGGAGATGCTTGTCGTATGCTGTAGCAGGCCCTAGGGCATCTTCTGAAGTCCGGTGGAGACCTATTGCGGCAGGGTCGAGTCCTTAAGTACAGAACAGATCTTTGGATCGATCATGGAGAGGAACCTGGAGGTCTCTAGTACGAGCATTAAAATCCCCCATAAATATGACCTCCCCGTCAGCAGAGTACTGAGTGATGCCAGTGTACAAAGTTATAAAAAGTTCCCCGTTCGCTCCATTGTGGATGGCAAATGATGAGGACGCGGGTGGAAAGTAGAAAACTGCAAAGTAGACATGTCTCAGGGGGAAGATCTTGGTTCTGACCTGGATACACATGAATTTGGTGTACTTGTTATTACATATATAGTAATCGGGATACCATATTCGATTTTTCAGATTCCAGTACACTTTTCAGCCAGTTCCCTTGCACATGAGATGTTGAGATGATCATCGATGATGGATCACTATCTGATGATGAACTATAGTACTTTCCTATGCCATGACCGAGTCTTAGGATACTCAGATTTGAGGACTGATGTAGCCATTTAGCCATTTACAGAGCAGTCAGTATTGCCCAGAGTTGCAGCAACAGTTTCTCAGTGGACAAATATTGGTTCAGATTGGTTATTTACATGTATATGACTCGGCAGATATTGTCTTGTGTTATGATTATTATTACTTTTATACTCATTCTTGTGACATGTCTTATCATTTAGTGTCATGATTTGGCGATCAGATAAATATGTGGACCTCGTTGTATTGATGTTATGTATGTATGTCCCTACTTAGACCTAGAAGTTCTTGACTCATACTCATTGGTTTTGCCCTCCTTAGGGAGAATAGAGGTGATCATTCCCACCATACTTTGGCTTGCTAGTGTTGGTCTCATTGTTCAGTATCTCCACCCATCCATTACCTTCCAGTTATGTTAATGACCCGACCTACTACTTGACTAGCGGCATGGAGGACCTTTCCCCACTATAGCATTTTTGTTGGATAAGCTTCCCTGTTTTTGTGTGTCTCGGCTCTGAGTTGCCTAGGTTGTGTTGGATAAACCTAAAACAAATAGCGTTGCCATCAATACAATGTATAAGGAAACGAAATGAATATCTTGTGAAAATCCCATTCATGAAAAGAAGTGTTTTTAAACATACATGAATGCAAGGAAAGCCTAATGAAATTGGCTTTGAAGTGTAATTGTGAAATGTAAATCCCATGTAACAAGTCTTTTTAAACACACATGGAGCGTGAGGCCTTAATAAATAAAAATTTGTGTAACAAATGCATGGATCAAGGCTATGGAAACTCGAAGGCCCAAAGAGCAATGGTTCTTAAAAGTTATATCTAAAGATTGTTGTCCTCACTTGTATTTGATTTGGATTGTGAGAATTTGTCAAGGTGAATAAGCACCTCTGAACGAAACTTATCCATTTGTAAGACAATGCCATCCCCCGTGTTATTACTTGTTCGACATATGCTAGACTGAGTATCCCCTTTCCATATTCAAAGTGTCATAGTGTCAAGTTGGTAGTCACCCTTTAGCCTAGCCTTTTGATTTTTAGCCTTCATCCTTCACTAGCAAATTGATTACAACTATGAAGTGAGTATGGTCTTGAAAGTCTGGTTTGAGTCATACTTAATAATTAACAAAACTCTATATATTTGGTTGGTAGATCGCCAGTGAAATGATTACCACTTGTTATAATTGTTACTTGAATGATTTGTAGAGCATGTCTTAACCTCTAAACACTTGCAGCAGATTGATGTTAGCCTGGGTCATATTATTGATTATTTGATCATTTACAGATTATTATTATTTTATCTGTCTGGGCATATTAGATATTGTACATGATCATGCAGAGATCTGTAGGGTGTATGAGCATACACCTTAGATGGATTTGGGCTCCCTGAGTCCAATGAGATAGTTTGTTTTCAGTTCTGGGCAGTTACAGTGGTGATTTGACTCATTATACCATTCTGGTGTAGTTTTGCCATGTTAAATGGCCTGTCAGAGTAGAAGGATGATTTGATTGGTTCACCTAGGGCGCTGTATGTGGAGGGGGTGGTCCAGCCACTTGTTTTTACCATTATAACCCCCTCCCCGGATATTTTGGTGAGCTCAATTGGACAACGCAGGAACTCTAGGTGGCAATTTGGGCAGGTTCACATTTCCCGAGGCAGATTAAAAATGGTAAAAATGGCTACTGAAGAATAAGATTTGGGCTATTGAGGCAAGGAAATGGCATGGGATAAGTTTTGATGATGAGTGTGATGTCTTCCTCCCCTTCTCTAGCAGTTTCAACATTCAGGAGGACCTACATCCATCTCTTTGGCATGTTTTATGATTTTTTGGAGCTTTTGGAGGCTCACGATTTTCCCAAAGAGGGACTATTTTGCACTTAGAGTTATATTTTATTTATGTTGTGCCATGGGGACACATTAGGGGTGTTAGTCGCTACCCCCTAGACCCACCATGAGCTGTATTCATGATTATTATGTCATATTAAGTGGGATCCCCTCTCCTAGGGCAATCTTGTCCATTGATGTGCTATATTATTATATTGATCCATATACTTTATGTTGAGCTCATCTCAACCGTTGATTAGAACATTTTGATCTTTTAATCTTAGCCATCCATTTATAAGGTGGTTAGGATTTTGGCATCTCTCCATCCTATTTAAAGGGGAGAGCTTATCATTGTAAAGGGGGTCTTTGGGTTTTGGAATCTTGATAATAGAAAAACTCTTTTGTGGAAATTCTTGGTTTTCATTTGCATCTAGTGTTCTTTGATGGTGATTGGAAAGTCTATTGCATTCTAGCATTTGATGATTTGTGGTGAGATCTATATTTTCATGGAATCTTTGTTTTGTCTACAGGAGGGCGACTTCACTTGGGTGTTTTTGCAGGGGGTCCAGCCACTTGTTTTTACCATTATACCTCCTTCCCAGAGATTTTGGTGAGCTCAATTGGACAACGGAGGCACTCTAGGTGGCAGTTTGGACAGGTTCACATTTCCCGAGGTAGAATAAAAATGGTAAAAATGGCTACTGAAGAATTCGATTTGGACTACTGAGGCAACAAAATGGCATGGGATAAGTTTTGATTATGAGTGTGATGTCTTTCGCCCCTTCTCCAACATTTTTAGCATTCAGGAGGACCTACACCCATCTCTCTGGCATGTTTTATGATTTTCTCGAGCTTTTGGAGGCTCACGATTTTCCCAGAGAGGCACTATTTTGCACTAAGAGTTATATTTTATTTATGTTGTTCCATGGGGACACACTAGGGGTGTTAGTCACTACCCCCTGGAACCACCATGAGATTTATTCATGATTATTTTGTCATATTGAGTGGGATCCCCTCTCCTATGGTGATTTTGTCCATTGATGTGTTATATTATTATATTGATCCATGTACTTTATGTTGAGCTTATCCCAACCATTGATTAGAACATTTTGATCTTTTAATCTTAGCCATCCATTTAAAAGGTGGTTAGGATTTTGGCATCTCTCTATCCTATTTAAAGGGGAGAGTTTCTCATTGTAAAGGGGGTCTTTGGCTCTTGGAATCTTGATAATAGAAAAACTCTTTTGTGGAAATTCTTGGGTCTCCTTTGCATCTGGTGTTCTTCGATGGTGATTGGAAAGTTTATTGCATCCTAGCATTTGATGATTTGTGGTGAGAACTATATTTTCGTGGAATCTTTGTTTTGTCTATAGGAGGGCGACTTCACCTGGGCGTTTTTGCAGGGCTTCCTCAACTCGCTTGTTTGGCATCACTTGTATCAAGCGGTTATCATTAATATCATTGTGATCTATGGTTTTATCTTGTTACTTTTTTTGTAGCATTTGTCCATTTCTCTTGATGCATCAAATCTGATATTGTTGACGTTTGTTGTGCAGGAGGGAGGGCGCATTGGCTTCCTTGGGCAAATCGATTTACATAGAGCACTCATCTAAATCTTCTCAAATTGATCAGGAAGGCATAGATCATCATTATCAAGGCATCTACAAGGTTATCCAGGTAAGATACACAGGTTAGTTCTTCTTTTCTTGGTTCCAATCTATTGGCACCTTTATTCCACTGTCAAAACCCTAACTAAAAATAATTGAAAAATTGTGTGGTTCAAACTGCTTGATAAATTGGAAAACCATTTCTGGGTATTGTAGATCAGGTCAAACCCTAAGTGGGGTCTCCTAGAAGTCATGCTTAGGTGACTCCACTGGGCCCAAATCCCAAGGCACTAATCTCCCAACCCTTGCGCAACCCCTCATTTGGCCAATTTTCTTGTGTTTTGATCTTATCTCTAAGGCTTGGGTACTTTGATACTGTCATACTTTTCATCAAGTCTATCCATTGGTACTAGATAGCCCCAATCTCGTCCTTAACCTCCCTTCATTGGACACGGTTCTCAAGGCAGTGGATATTTTCTTCATTTGTTGGTACCTTGATCTTGGATCTAATAGTAAAACTCATAAGTCACCTATATTTCAACTTTGGGTCAATTTCACATGTCATAAGCCCCTTGATCCAAACCATAACACATCTTGTGACTGCATTCATAGATCTAGGGTTTAATTCACCTTACACCTTACGTACTTTATCTTCCATTGATTTGATCTGGTGTCTTGGGCTAAGACAACATCAAGTGAAGATTGCCTCGATTGGCGTGACAACCATCCATTTGGGAGTCGAGGCTATCTTGGTTTCACCTCTTTGGTTGCCCATCCCTCTACCAATCCATCTTGGATCCATCTCCTAGGTGCAACTACAAGGTAGGTGATAATAGTACTCATCAAAGGCCATCAAAGAGACCCTCTTCTGGAGAGAGTCTCTAATCAGGCAAGCAACTTCTCTTGATCCCCTAATTCCACATGAGTTCCTTATTTCCTGTCTACAGGCTAAGAATTAGTGGTAAGCTGTGATATCCGGGAGAGGCCGTACAGGGATCGCATGAGTCTCGGTCACGAGGAGGATATCAGTCGATGCAACTACGTCATACAGGAGACTTAGAGATGACCAGAAAGACCCATTTCCATTCCAGCAGCAGACATTGATGCTTGTGCCCTGCCGTCTCTTGAATTGACCTCGTCATTTAGAGCTTCCTGTTCGAAACGTCCATCCAGGGGGGAAGGAGTCTCGAATAACTGTCCGAAGGTTTCTGATAACTGCCCATTTTTTTGCTTTCTGTGCTGCTGCGACATGTTCCCTAAACTGTTTGAGCTCTGCAACCTGCGCTCTGGTAAGGTCCTCATCAAGGAATATCCTGTCGGGGAGTGAGAACACTTTATGTTTAGCTGTAAGGGCATAGAGCCTGTCTGTTGCATTACAGAATTTAATGAAGAGGGTGGAGTCATGGCCCACCCAAGCTCCGTCCAGGGTTATATCTGATAAGTCGAGGGTATCCCGTAGGAACTCAACTCCTACCTCCATAGGGTCGGAGGAAGGAAGAGGTTGAGGGAGACCTCTTACTTTCAGGTTCAGTTCCCTTGCTCGTCTGGTCCATTCTTCGACAAGTTTGGCTTGTACGACCTCCTCGACTCCTGTGAAAGGGGAAGTGTTTTTGTCTTTCCCTCGAACTACTTGTGCCCATGAGTTAATGTGTGACTCAGTTTCCTGATTAAAGGAGGCCTGTTGGGATTTGATTTCCTCTTGCTTGGTCCTGAGGTCCCAGATTTCGGCATGAAGTGCTTCGTTCTGGGGATTGTGATAACTAGATTCATACCCATAATCATGCTCAAGATCATCTTTATACCTGTAGTCTGACCTCCATCTATTCCTTTCGTTTATTCATCTTCTAGCTTCATTTATACTTTCAGTTAATTCCTTCACGTGTCTGATAAATACATCTGAATTCAGTATGATTTATGGGATGGGTTCGTTTCTCTGTGGAGTCGCCAGGTGAACGAATTGCCGTGTTCACCAATGGATAATGTTGCAGGAGAGGTATTGTTATCACATATATAGTAGCCATGCTGCCATATTCTATTTTTCAGACACAATACTTTTTTCAGCCAGATTTCTTATATATGAGATGCTGAGATGAGCACTTTTGATGGATCATTATTATATTAGTGGACTATTGAACTCTCCCATGTCAGGACTGAGTCTCAGGATACTTAGATTTGAGGACCGATGTAGCCATTTATGTCATTTCAGAGCAGTAGTGGATGCCCAGTGTTATATTAGTACTTTCTCATTGGATAGATGGTGTTTCAGATGGATTATATTGCATGGATATGACTCAGCATTTTATATTGTGTTATGGTTATTATTGCTCTTATATTGATCCTTGTGACATGTATTGATTTCTGGTATCATGATCTGGCGGTCATAATTACATGGACTTGGTTGTATCTTATACTATGTATTGATGTCCTTACTCTGACTTTGAAGTTCTTGATTTATACTCGTTGGTTTTAACCTCCTTAGGGAGAATAGAGATAGTCATTCCCACCATTGTTTTGGGTTGCTAGTGTTGGCTCCATCATTCATTGTCTTCACCCATCCATTACCTTCCAGTTTAATTTTCAACCCGACTGACTTATTGACTTATGGCATGGAGGACCTTTTTCCCCGCTAGAACCTTTGTTGGACAAGCCTCCCTGTTTATATTGTATCTCGGCTCTGAGTTAGTGAGAGAACTTGCCTTAGTAAGTTAGATAGTATGCCTAAATCATTCTGGTTGGTTGTCCCGATGTTTGGCACTGTGCAGAATTCCCCCCAGTCACTTGAGATGTTGTTGGCTAAAACTAAAAGCTCATGTACTACCTATGTTGAAATTATTGAATATACGCCCATGAAAAATGAAAATTATAAAACTATGTTTCTTAACATATGTAAAGAGGGCAAGAGCAATGAAGTGCTAGAATACTCCTTGAAGAGTATAAGAAAAGGTCCAAAAAAACAATGTATTAAAATGTTTTCTATCCAAAAATTGTTGACCTTATTAAAAAAAAATATGTCCCGGATGAAAGCTGTGATTAGCTGTGCTTTTAAGCACTGGTGAAGTCCCAAAAGGGTCATATAAGCCAAAAAGGCCATGGAATAAAGTGTGATCCTAATGAACTTGGATCAAGTTTGATGTAGACATGATGCCTAAGTTGAATAAGCACTTTCTAAACAACTCACCCATCTGTGAGGCACTGCCATTCCTTGTGTTGTTGTTTGTCCAGTATTGGTTGTAGTGAATTTGCCCTTTTCATTGTCCAAAGTGTCGTGATGTTGAGTAGGAAGGTCATCCTTTGCCTTAGCCTTGTCATTTCCACCTTTCACCCTTCACTAGCAAAATGACTACAGCTATGAAGTGAGTATAGTCTTGAAAGTCTGAGTCTAAGTAATAATAAATAAAGCCTAATATTTATAAGTATTTGTTGATGTACCGCCAGTGAAATGAATGCTACTTGTTGATTTTGTTACGTGAATGAGTTGTAGAGCATGGTTTAACCTCTTAACACTTGCAGCAGATTGATCTATTCTGAGTTATTCATTAGAGGAAATTTCAACTCAAAATGGGCCTCCTAAAATGAACTATTAAAATAATAGTTAAAATAATAAAATAATATTTATTAATTTTGGAGGAAGAAAATAAAAAAACTACTTTTTTGTTTGTATTTTTGACATATCTCCCTGTGTTTTTACTCAAATTTCGATCAGGAGAGCTCGTTGGATGCAGAATTAAATTCTGCATCCAACGAGTACCCACTCGGCATACTTTTGACAGACCCTGCTACCCCAAAAACAAGAAATACCTGGAAAAACGGAATGATGATATCAGGAGAGCTCGTTGGATGCGGAATTAAATGAGTACCCACTCAGCATACTTTTGACAGACCTCGCTACCCCAAAAACAAGAAATACCTGGAAAAACGGAATGATGTACCCCAAAAACAAGAAATACCTGGAAAAACGGAATGATGATATCATCATCATTCCGTTTTTCCAGGTATTTCTTGTTTTTGGGGTAGCGGGGTCTGTCAAAAGTATGCCGAGTGGGTACTTGTTGGAGGCGGAATTTAATTCCGCATCCAACGAGCTCTCCTGATCGAAATTTGAGTAAAAAAACAGGGAGATATGCCAAAAATACAAACAAAAAAAGTAGTTGTTTTTATGATAGCTATCCCCAAATTTATATTAAAAAAGTGTTTAAGACCTATACGGTATTTCAAATTTAAATCAATTTCATTGGCTAACACATGATGACATGGAATTTGAATAAAAGTTAAAAGGCCCATTTTGAGTTGAAATTTCCTCTAATATTAGTGTCTGATTATTCACAGATGGTTATATTGTTTATTGGTTATGATTGATGATCAGACAAAGATCTATGAGGGGTATGAGTATACACTTTTGATGGATTGGGACTCTCTGAGTCCAATGAGACAGTTTATTTCCAGTTCCAGGAACTTATAGATGTGAGCACGCTTATTCTGCTTTTCTGATGCAGTTTTTCTTCACATATTAATTTGTTTAAGCAGGGAGATGTTTCAGTTGGATCTCCTAGGCCGTTGTATGGGCATAGGGGGGTGCAGCCACTTGTTTGTACCATTGTACCCCCACCCCAAAGAGCTTGGAGGGCTCAAATTGACAACACAGGCACCCTAGGAGGCTGTTTTAGCAGTATCACGTTTCTCGAGGCAGAATAAAAAATGATCAAATGGCTATTAAAGAAATCGATTTGGGCTACTGAGGCAAAGAAATGGCATGGGTGAGTCACAATGATGAGAGTGATGTCTTCCACACCTTCTCCAGTAGTTTCAACATTTTATGGGGCCCGCATCTATTTTTGGGCAAATTTTATATATTTTCTGGAGCTTTTTGGGAGACCCATGATTTCCTCAAGGAGACACAAAAGTCAAAATTTTAAATTGTTATATTATTTATTGTGCCATGGGGACACCCAAAGGGAGTTAGTCAAACACTCCTTGGACCCACCATGTGCTTTCATTTATTTCTTGTTGAGTGGGTTACCTTTATTTGGGTGGTCCACTTTGGTAAATTATAATTATATTGATCCATGTATTGTACGTTGAGCTCATCTCAACCATTGATTAGAACATTGTATCTTTTAATCTTAGCCACTCGTTTTGAAAGTGGTTAGGATTTGGTTATGATTGAGGTTCTCTCATTTTTATTTAAAGGAGAGAGTTTCTCATTTGTAAGGGGTCTTTGGCTCTTGGATCTGAATAATAGAAAGACTTTTTCTGTGGAAATTTTCTGGATTTGCTTTGCATTTGATGTGCTCAAATGGTGATTAGCTTGTCTTTAGCTTACTAGCATCGTGGAAATTCTCGTGAGATCTATTTTTTTTCGTGGCTATCATTGTTTTGTCTACAGGAGGGTGTTTTGGCTGGAGCGTTTTTGTAGGGGGACCTCAACTCGCTCGGTTCTCTTCGTCTTGGATCAGGGGGTTTTCATTAGTTTCATTGCAATCTATGATTACTTCATTTTACTGTCTTGTAGCATTCAGTTTCTTTATTTTGTATGTGCAAATTTGATATGGTTGACGTTTGCTCATGCAGGGTATAGGGGGCGCTTTGATTTGGAGCTTGCATATGCCATAGAAATCATGGGGATCTTCCAGGATTGATCGGGATAGCTAGGATCGTCACTATTACAGACTTCTACAAGCTTATCTAGGTAAGATCCACAGGTAAGTTCTTCTTTTTTGATCTTATTCCATTGTACCTTGCTGAAATTTAACTATTTTTCTGAAAACTCCTAAACCATAGGAACCTAAAAAATCAAATAATCAGGGAACCGTCCGATCTTTTGCCAAACCATTTCTGGGTTTCATAGATCGGGTCTCCCCCTAACTAAATAAACTGAAATTCTGGTCAAATTCCTCATAGATTGACCTAGATCTGATTTTTCAGCAGAAAACTGCATAACCCCCCACTGAAAAAATTGACCTGCTAGGGTTTTGAGTTTTTTTGATTTCTGACTTCACAAATGGATAGATCGGGTCTTGGGCAGTCCAAATCAACCCCAATGCTATCAATAGGCTCAACAGTTTGACTGAGCTCTGAAAAATAGACTGAAATTGCCATAGCGCGCTCACTAAAAATTGACCTTTTCCGGAAGTAGGTTTTTCTGAAATCTAAGATAATAGGCTGATAGATTGGGTCCCAAGCATCCCAGAACACCCTCAACACTATGCTAATTCATCCTGGTTTGCCCTAGATCTGAAAAAATCAATTTTCAACCTCCTAGCCCCATCATCAGATTTTGACTTTTCTAGATCTGATTTTCCTGCTATTTTCCTGATTGGGGCTTGTAGATCAGGTCTCCCTGATCTCTTCTCATCCTCAAACGCTGAGCCATCAGCCTTCCGGTGCCCCCTAAAGCTTTAGATTTGTCTTCCTAGGCCATAGCGCTAGCTATCTACTGAGTTGGGTTTCCTGTACCTTGGCTTTTCTGGACTAATTACTTTCTGGTTTCGTAGATCAAGGTGTTTCCCAAGTGGGTTTCCTGAAACGTTGTCTTACTGCTGACTCCATTGCCCAATGCATACAAAGCACTGATCTCCAAGCTAGCGTTGCCCTTAGGCTCTTAGCCTTTGCCATCTACCAACATTCACTGATAGCTCAAACACCTTTTACTGAGTCTGATTTCTAGGTAGTGGATAGTCCCAACTCTATTCGTGCTCGCCCTGTCATAGTTACGTTTCCCAAGACAGTTGCTAGTACCTAAACCCTAGAGCTAGGGTTCCCATTTACCTTATACCTTAAGTACCCTAAAGCCCCATCTGATCTTCTTTTGGTGTCTAGATTTGATCTCTCCTATCGGGAGCAGATTCGAGTCTCCCCCATTGTTGTCCTAGACTAGGATAACCTAAAGTGAAGGCTGCCTTGATTAGCGTGACAACCATCCATTTGGGAGTCTAGGCAGTCGTGGTTCCACCCCTTAGTTGCTTGTCCCTCTACCATCCATTTTGGATCCACCTCAAGCAGGCAACTACAAGGCGGGTGATAACAGGTATAAAGTTTAAACAAAACAATGATTGTGCAGAATTAAATGATTAAAAATGAAACCACTGATTTTAAAACCGGATGTGATGTGAATGAATATAAGCAGCAAAACCATTCACAGACACTGAAGGTATGTAAAATGAACCAAGGTAAGCCTTGACCTGCTCGGCAACGGCGCCAAAAATGTTTTCACGAATCTTGTAGTTGCCTCGTGAGATGATCCTATTCAGGATGACAAAGGAAAGGCAACCAAAGTCGTGACCTACGATATCCAAGACTTCCGAAAAAGCTTAGATGTCACACCAGTCAAGGATACCGGCACTTAGACCAGTGAAAAACACAAAGCCCAAGGGGGCGTCCCTATGACCAAGAAACCCTAAAACAATGAAAATGAATGAGTAGCCTAGGGAAACTTGGTGGAATATCTTAGTAGGATGGTTAATTAGAGTTTAAAATGAAAACCAAGAGATTTGGAGTATCCAGGTGAAAAGCCCCAATTTTGCCCTAGGGTTTAAGCAGAAAAATGGGATCTAAGGCAAAATGGTGAAAATTACTGAAATTGGATACTCAAAATAGTCGTTGGGTGTAGTATTAGGCGAATGGAATTCATCGTGGAAGGCCATATCTTCAAACACGGGATTTCGAATGTTATACTTGTTGGTAGGTTCCTTAGGGGAGTCACGTTGTGGAGTCGCCAGGTGAACGAACTGTCGTGTTCACCAAAATAAAGTGTCATGAGAGAGATAGAAATAATACAGTGACCATGTTAAGTTAAGTAATTGAAATACGATCACTGGGTTTAAGGCCAGATGTGATATGAATGATTGTAAAAGTAAACGCATTCACAGACACCAGAGGTACTAAAAATTAACCTAGGTAAGTCTCTACCTCCCTGACAATGGCGCCAAAAATGTTATCGCAAATCTTGTAGATGCCCCTGTGAGATGATCCTATTCATGACAAAGGAAAGGCAACTAAAATTGTGACCTACGATATCTAGGACTTCCAAAAGAACTCGGATGTCACACCAGTTAAGGATACCGACACTTTGGACCCAATAAGACTAAGCCCAGGGGGCGCCCCTAAGACCAAGAAACCCTAAAATTGTGGATACAAAATAAACAGGTGAGGGAAACTTGGTTGAATCTCTTAGTTAACTGATTAATTGTAGTTTGAAACAAAAACTAAGAGATTAAGAGCATCTAGGTAAAAGCCCTAAATTTTCCCTAGGGTTTATGCAGGAAAATTGGGGCTAGGGAAAATTTAGGGCTTTTACCTGGATGCTTTGAATCTCTCATTTTCGTTTCAAACTACAATTAATCAGTTAACTAAGGGATTCAACCAAATTTCCCTCACCTCTCTATTTCGTATCCATAATTTTAGGGTTTTCTGGTCTTAGGGACACCCCCTGGGCTTAGTCTTACTAGGTCCAAAGTGTCGGTATCCTTGACTGGTGTGACATCCGAATTCTTTTGGAAGTCTTGGATATCGTAGGTCACAACTTTAATTTCCTTTCCTCTTTCGTCCTGAATAGGATCATCTCACAGGGCATCTACAAGATTTGTGATAATAGAGCCCTTGGAAGGGTTTAATAGGCAAAAATTGACTTGCAAGTTGTGTGGAAAGGAAATGATAGGGGGGATCATTCGATTGAAATACCACCTTGCAGAACTTGTTGGGCATGAAGTGGGAATTTGTGAACAAGCAACCCCAAAAATCGTTCAAATTGCCAATAAGTCACTTCATGATATGAATATGAAGAGAGATGTGAGGGCATCAGTGAGGACCGAGATTGGAAGAATTGGAAGTGAGAGCTTTACTTAGCTGCACCTTCAAGTTCTACAATGCTCTCATCTGCCTCAACTTACTATGTTCCAAGAACCACTCCTGGTGCACAACCTTCTATCAGGTCAATGGTTAAAGTAAAGGAGAAGGTTGAAGCAGACAAGCTTGTGGGTAGGTGTTTTTTTATGGAGTGACATTCCTTTCAGCATTGCCAAACCAACCCCTTCTACCAACCTATGTTTGATGCTGCTGTTGTTGTTGGCCTGGGGTATAAGGCCCCCACCTTTGATGACTTGAGAGGGCCTATCCTTCAAGTTGAAAAGGTTGATTGCACTCAGAGATTGGAGGAGTTTAAGGAGTCATGGGGACACATAGGATACACGGTTATGTTGGATGGTTGGACCGATCAGAAGTGTAGGAGCCTTCTTAATTTCATGGTCAGTTGCCCTAGGGGGATCATGTTTATTATATATGTTGAGGCATCTGCACATATCAAATATGCAGCGCTGTTATGTGAGTTGTTGTATGGGTTCATCCAAGAGATAGGTCCACAGAACGTTGTCCAAGTCATAATGAATAACGTTGCTAATTATGTGGCTGCTAGCAGATTGCTTATGATGAGGCATCTGACTTTGTTTTGGACTCCTTGCGTTGCAAATTGCATAAATTTGATGCTAGAGGATATGGGCAAAATTCCTTTCATCAAAAATATTGTCGATTCATCTAGGAGCATCACAAAAACTATATATAATCATACATTTGTGCTCAGCTTGATGAGATAATTCACAAATAATAGGGATTTGGTGCGTCCGAAAATCACACGTTTTGCCACAAGATTCATTTCACTTCAATCTCTCTTGCCTTGTATGTGGGAGATTAAGAGAATGTTCCTTTTCGATGAGTGGCATGCATTGTCATTTAGCACAAAACCGGAGGGGCAAGCCATATATAGGCTAGTGTCACTCTAGGAGAGATTTTGGGCAGGAGTGGAGGAGGTGTGTGCTATTAGTGAACCTTTGGTAAAGGTTCTTCGGTTGGTTGGTGGAGACAAGCCCGCAATGGGCTACTCGTATGAGGTTATGGATACGACCAAAGAATCCATCTGTGCATATTATGAGGACAAGGGGGATGAGGGGTATGAGAGAAGATTATTGATATGGAAGGTCATTGATGAGCGATGGAACAATACACTCCATCACCCCATTCATGTTGCAGGGATCTACCTCAACCCCGCATTCTCCTACTCTTGTTGTTTTAGATTTGATGTTGAGGTTATGGATGGATTCCTCACATGTGTTCAGAGGATGGTGCTAGATCCGCAACAACGTGCGGAAATTTCTAAAGAAATGGAGATATATAGGATGGCTGGTGGGACATTTGGCTTTGACATTATTGTTCATGATAGGAAGGCCAAAATGCCAGGTAAGCTTCAAGTTCATTTTATTGCAAACTTCAATGTCTCTTCTCCATTTGTTTCAAAGTTCAAACTTTAAAATTTCAATGTTATTTTTCTTTAACTATGTTTCTAAATTTCTACTTTCTCTTATTTGTTCTAGATGCTTGGTGGACAAGCTAGAGGACATCAGAGTGTAGCTTCTCCTTTTGTTAGAGCACATCAGAGTTTATTGCCACCCGTAGGGCCTTCTTCAGCTAGAGGAAGAACCATTACCATAGCCATCACCTTTACCTGTAAAAGGGGCAAAGGGAATCAGTAGTTTGTTTTATTTGATTTCATTGTACTATGCACTATGTTGATCTTGGTTGACATTTGACTCATGATGATGAGATACATTTATGATATTTTGAGGCTTTAAAGTCAGTACACTCATTACTACTCAGGAGTCAGGTCTCAGGATATGATTTAGTATTGATGTATGATATATCATTAGACATCTTATACATCATATATATATATATATATATATATGTTTTCTTTTCATATTTATGTGGCAATGTGTTTATTTAAATGTTTAAAAAATTGAAAAAAATGAATATTTATATATTTTTTTTTAAGTTTGTCGATATTTGCCGATATTTTCCGATATTTTCCCCGTTGTTGCTGATAAGTTGTGTTCTAGGTCCTCGGCAATATTTTCACCAACACGATGTCTTCCACACTGATCAAAACATCAAATCAAATCCACAAAGTACACATAGAGTAGTCCTAGACAAAAATCTCTTTATTCAAATTCCGGTGCTAATGCTCATGAATTATAATGGGGGTTTCACCTCTCTTAAACAGTTTTAGAGAGACATAAACCCTAACTCACTTTATCATCCAATGGTTGAGATTAAAACATCATCAACGGTGGAGATCAATAATACATAACTTATCACATGGATCAAGTGATCAAGTTAACAAAGGGGGTGCATTTTGCTCAAGGATGCCTATCCTAAGTCAAACTCAAAATTAGTGTTACAAACATCATCGATATATCGGCAACATCATGATATATGGCGATGTTAACCTATTGGCAATATATCGACAATATATCGCCCCAATATTTTCCTCTATTTTTGGCGATTTTATTGCTATATTTGCTGATTTTTTCGAATATATCGCAATATTTGCTGATTTTATCGCGATATTTGTCGATTTTTTCGAATATATCGTGATTTTTTGTATTTTTGTATTCTTTAATATTTTTTATTTTTTTTATTTTACCGATATATTGCCGATGTTTGTCGACATTTTCGTCGATAAATCCGATAATTTCTTTTTGGACCCTCGGCGATCTATTTGCCGACACGATATTTGTAACATTACTCAAAATATAACATAAAGTGTGATACAATAATACACCGAGGGGGTCACTTAGAGGATTAATTCACCGTAGGCCCTTTTACAACTTCAAACCATATGATATAACAGTGAAATACATGAATAGCCAATCAGAGGGGGCGTCCCTTAGGGGGCTTTCCTCACTGGTTGAGCCATAATAAAATAATCCGGACATCTGCTGACTGAAAACTGCTAAAGGACTTTCTAGGATGCTGAGAAACATCATCTGTCAAATTTCCAAGCCATTTCGTTGACTCAGGAGGCCAAATCGATTTTTTCAGTGGTTTACTAGTTCATTTTTTGCTGGTACAATCTCTGGAAACTGATCAATCCACCATAACTCTGTCCAGGGTGCAAACTGGGGCAAACTGACTTTTCTGGATGATCTGGAGACATAAAAGAATGGTATAAGTGACTACTCATGCCCCCTGGAACATTGCTCTGCTCTAGGAGAACCAATCATACTGCTATCTGGAATAAAATTTGATCATTTGGCTAATAATTTCTGTTGAACCGGGGCCAAACTCTCAAAACTGAAACCGCAATATTGGTCTTGGGCATGTCTGAAACAAATATAGACCATGTTGTATTTTTGAGTCACTCCCTTAGGAACCCTGATTGACTTGGTCAATTGGGTTGACTAGGTCAAAGTACCCAAAATCAAGGTGAGATATTGTATCAATATGATCCTGCAACCATCCAAGGTAAGAAATGCTCCAATAATACATATCAAAACCAAGCTTAAATAAGTTATTCATAATCACGGTGACAAATAATAATAATAATAATAATAAGATGTACCTTTGCTTCTGAAAAATCTTAGAATCTTCTGGAAGTTTGCTTGTTCATGCCATACTTACAAAGTGTAAAAGATGTGCTACAGATGGGTGAGGATGGAAGAACCAGGTTAAGGAAAGGGGAGATGACTTTTGATTGACCTTGACTCGGTGATCTATCTGAATGATAACCAATACACTCTACCAAAGTGACATATACATGATGGATGAACAATTGGGAATGGTGGTGTCTCACAAGTGGATGAGATGATCTGAAAAGTGTCCATTCAACCTTAACAATCATGTCTACGACTCACATCCAAGCTTAAAAAAAGCTCTGTGAGGATCTTTTCTAGGACCCTTGCGTTTACACAAGAAACTGTAGTGAAGAGATCCTAGGGGAAACTTAGAATTAGTTGTCCCTTACTCCATCTCACATCAAAACCCTTAGGCCCTGTGACGAACTAATCATTACATTTCAATAATATGGCCAGCAGTCTTTAGATTTAACATTTGTTTATCCACTACTTTATTTTGGTTTTTCATAATTTCATTTCATAGCCTTTCTGATTTGTGTATAACGACCCAGTTTGCAATTTCATTTGTTGGCTTGCATTTCATAATACATATATCATATAACTCATAATGCATGTAATGATGGAAGACATATTGCATCATGTTTTAGCTGACAACTTCTTGGGCAACTAGGGGGAATATCCACAGTCAGCACCAAACATAGGGGGCAACTGACCAGAGAGGTCAAGGCTTCAAAACCCAACTCACTTAAGCTCATGAACCAACACCAGCGGGTTCTCCTGGCCCAAAAGGATCAAGGCTTCGGCAAGTTTTGTTGCACAACTCAGAGCCGAGACATAAGACAACATGGGATCCATCATGCATAGGGGTCAGGATGGGGAAAAGGATCTTCAATCTCACAAGTCTCCATCAGTCTAAGTCATGGGATAAAAACAAAAGTGAATGAACTAGATGGACAGGCACAAATGACATGGAACCAACCTAGCACTAAGGCTTACACTTTGTTCAAACATGGCATGGGAAACAATCTTCACATTGAATTCCTTGATTAATCATAACACAGGTTAGAGAAATATAGAACATATAAGCATAGGTCACCATAATCATCCTAACATGACAAGCATAGGTGTTTGAGATACATCATAGAGCAAAACCAAACCAAGAAAATATACCTGGTCTCACCATGTATAGCTGTCTCCAACTGATAAGCCCCTCTATAACTGTATGTACCATCTCCTCATCTGCTGCTCTACTCTAATGAACTAGATCATCACCGAAAGCATCTCAATGGAATCCTGAATCTCAGTCCTGGCAAGGAAAGTATGATGACTAAGGATCTATAATGAATGAAGCTATAAGATCCATGTTGAATACCCCATGTAAAAAGTAGCCCAAAATAGAATAAGAGACAAGTCTGCATGCTGCATCATGGAAGCCCAGCTGCAAATGTATATGTGATAACAAAAACATACTTTCACACAACCCATTAAATCTAGAAATGGAATCTATGACCTATTGCAAATAAAGGATTAGCTAAATCAAACAAGTTTTAGTTATCCTTCCTACAAAATTGATACCAATCCTACTAGTAGGCTAGATTCTCATAAAGCAAGTGCACAAAGACCAAATACAGGTTACCTCATGAAATCGAGATAATACATCCACTCAATTAATAGGATCACACAACATGGACCTCCAAAGCCTCTTTATTTCTCAATAACAAAAGATAGAACAACAATTACAATTCTCCAGCCTCTGCTCAACAAACACTAACTAGTTTGAAAGAGGAAAGCAAATATTTTTTTATAGCAAAAGAAGGCCCAGGGAGGCACCATCAACACTGAAGATCAAGTTCAGTTGACCTTGAGTAATCTAAGGAATCGATGGGGTGATTTTTTAGTTTAACTGGAGTGTTAGCATGGAGGAGGCGCCACCTCAAATGAGTCACTCCACCTACCAAGCCAATTCATCCCCTCCAATTCGCATGTGCCTCATTACCTCACGCTAATGAAGTCATACAGTTTTGATGTCGTGTGTAATATACCTAAATAGTATATTACTATTCTTATTAATTTATTTAACAATTAGGTTAATTAGTATTATGGTCAAAGGTCTCCTTTTTTCAAGGTTTGANAATATATATATATATATATATATATATATATATATATATTATTAATTATGATAATCATGTAAGGATGAACCCTTACAAGTGGTATCAGAGCTTCAGGCTCTTGCTCACAATGACGCTCCATCTCTCGATCCTTTTTCACCGCATTTCATCACTTCACTCTCATCTTCTATCATACCTGCTCCTTACTCCACCCCTCTTCCATTCGCTGCTCCAAACACCGCACACACAACCCTCTCCCTACATATCACCTAGTTCACTCCACTTACCCCATCCTTTGCTCCCCATCACATCCAACTAATAAGTCTTGCGCTCCACCCCTCAGCATCCACACCAAACCTCCCTTGCGGACTGCATCAAACCTACAACGTACACGCCTACCCTTCATCCCTTTTTCCAATCGCCTACCCTTCATCCTGTTTTCCAATCTTCTACTATTCATCCCAGCGTTCCCAATCACTCACACGCCTGCTGTTGCTCGCGCCGCACTCCGTAGCCACAACTCCCTTGCACATCTCCCTGCGCAGACCGTCCGCCATCTCCCTCCTGCAACCCTTCCCCGACTTCCCTCCACATTGCCACTTCCACCACCTGGCGTTGCTCCCACTCACATCTCCACATTGTCATCGCCACCTCCACATAAACCCTAAAATCCAAAATAAAACATATATAAATTTTTTTAATTATAATATAATATTATAATAATTGTGATATTTGGATTTTACACAAAACAAAAGGGTTTAAACTTTAAAAAAAATTAATAATAATAATATTATTATTAATATTAACTATTATTAAAATTTTGAAATATATATATATATAACAATAACTTCAAGAATTAAAAAAAAAGTATATATATATATATATAATATATGATAATATTATTATTACAAAAAAAACAAAAATTTCAAAAAAAAAGAAAATTTTGAATTTTTTGAAAGATTTTTACGAAGTAAAGACGTTATGTTCTCGTCGTTCGACGAGATCATGCGTGGCTAGAAACCGACAAAAATTATTGAATCTAAACTCGAAGAAATGGACAAAAGATTTTTTAAAGAAGAGGAAACATATTCAAAATTGAAAATGATCGTATTGGAAATGAAAGAGGTAATAACCAGGAAGAAAGGAAGGGAAGAAGCTGTTGCAACTTCCGAGTGCTCAGGTCAAGTAGAGTCGGCGTCTACATCAGCACTCATGTCAAAAGAAGGGATTCCTATCATAAAGGAACAAGTTATGTCGACTCCCAAGTTCTCAGGTCAAGCAAAGTTGGGGTCTGCATCGGCACTCATGACAAAAGAAGGGACTACGACCAGAAAAGAAGAAGATGTTACGACTTTCGAGTTCTCAGGTCAAGAAGTGATGGGATCTACACCCTCGACAGAAGAAGTAACTGTGACTCTCAAGTTACCAAGTCAAGAGGAACAAGGGACTACTGCAACTCCTATGTATTCAAGTAGGGATGAATATAAAATTGCTACTACCCACTGGAAGGAAAGGAAGCCTGGCTGACCGACTTCTTATACCCCTCTTCACAAAATATCCATACCACTAGACACCAAGTGGGATTAAAAAAGACATCCCAACTACAAACCTCAAAATGCGAAACTTAGTAAAAAGTATGCACTCCTACCGGAAGTTTGTTGTGGCTTCTTGCAAGGTAGGGAAGCAAGGCACATTAATAAGCGAGCTGAAAAATCTATAAAATTGTCTAGTGAAATTCCAGAACAAGGACTTGTTAAGAAAGACAATAACAAGGACGATGAAACATAAGAAGTAGAAGACACAAATATGAAAGATGAAGATGATATTGACAATCACAATGTCAATATCAATTGTAAAGAAAATGACGTTGTAGAAGTCAATGAAGTCAATAAAGTCAATGTTAACAAGAATTATGAGAGAATTGAAGTTGAAGAATGCAATGATGAAAATAAAAGTGTTAAAGATGACATTAATCATGATAACGTAGAAGAACGAAACCCAGAGGATGCTGCAACAAATGATGAGATGAAAATTCTATTAGTAGTCGCAACTCAAGATGTTCTAGAATTTCAAAAGGTTTCCAGAGAACAAATAAAGACAGGTTTGTCAGACAAGAAAGTAAGTACATTATTAGTAGTCGCCACTATAGATAAGAAAACCATATCAAAGCATGCAGAAATGTCAAAAATCTACATCTAATTAGAAGCTCAAAAGAACACCATTGGATTAGACGCTCAGAAAAATACTCCATATAGTGTTATGCGTTCATATACAGAATCAGAATCATATGCATGAAAAGATTTGAATTGAAATGCGACCAAACACTTCAAGAACTACTAAACCATGGCACCATTATTCATGGCAAGAATTCCAGTTGGAACACGCTCATAAGAAGATTCGTGGACAAATATTTTCAAAGTCTGATGACTTGTAATATACCTAAATAATATATTACTATTATTATTAATTTATTTAACAATTAGGTTAATTAGTAATAATGGTCAAAGGTCGCCTCTTTTCAAAGTCCAACCATTCATAGGTTAGCTTCCATATATAATGTAAGCCTATCAATGTTGATTTCTCACACGCTCATATACATTGACACGTGGAATTTAATAACCTCCTAAGTCCTACGCAAGTCCTACCCACCAAGACTTTCATTCCAGCTTTGGAGAAGCGGTGAGAAACTCGAAAATTATACATCGCTTATTCAACATTGCATACTTGACAAGAAAAAAAACACCTTGGAATGATCGGATTGACGTTTAAGTCTTAAGAAGCCAAGTCCTTTACAAAAAAAATGTCATGCTAGTGCATTTATTACAACTTCCCCGAAGGGGTATGAACATGCAATACAAAAAAAGAAAAAGGCCATAAAGGCCTGAAGGAGCTCTGAGCTCTGAGTTTGAACAAGTGCTTTGTTCATCTTTGTCGGC
This sequence comes from Pseudotsuga menziesii, assembly GCA_001517045.1. Lineage (NCBI taxonomy): Eukaryota > Viridiplantae > Streptophyta > Pinopsida > Pinales > Pinaceae > Pseudotsuga > Pseudotsuga menziesii. Next base: position 272,402 of record LPNX011025741.1, on the reverse strand, counting down.
TCTCCTGAAGGTCTGACTAGATGTAACCTAGTCGATAACAACTAGTATCCTTGTTGTGTAAATAACTGCTTTAAAAAGTTGCGTATCTAGAGTCTAGTGCAACATTCTCATTATCCACCCATCTGTGAGACATTGTCATTCCCTATTGTTCACCTAGTCCAGCTTATGTGTTGTGTGGATCCCCTCTTCCTTTTGCCTAGATGCTTACAGTGTCAAGTGTCAATTCTTTCCCATGGTCCTATCTTGTTTTAGTCACCTTCACCCTTGACTAACGCTGGAAGTTCTTGTTCAGAGCATCTAATTACTTGGATTTAGATATATTATTTATATATATTATTCTTATAATCGCCATTAGAAGCAACTTGTAATTAAATCTTATTGCTAAGATAAATAATTGAGCATGCCTATCCATTTTGTACTTTACAGTATCATAGTTTTCATTTGGGTCATCATTTTGATCATTCTTGACTTGGTCAACCCAGTTTGACCAAGTCAGTAGCAGGGTCCGATATGAGTTTTGGCCGATAATTGTGGATGATGATTATTTATGGTCTATCAATGTCCATTAGACATATTCCTTCTTCAAATGATGGTTTATTATGATAGCTTGTGTTGTTTTCACGATTATCACCATTTAGAGGCTTTATTATTATTATTATTATTCTGACATGGATTGGGCCTTTGATGTACATTTTTTATGGACATATCGTCTATGGGTACTCATTCCTTGTATATTTGGTCATTCTGAGTCCATTGATGCACTTGGTTTTCAATTTCAAGCATTTGTAGAGGATGTATGGGTCATTTTATCAGTTTGTAGTAGTTTGGCCTCACAAAAATCAAAATAAAATGCTTTACAGATGATGGTTGGATCTCCTAGGGTGCCAACAGGGAATCATAGAGTGTGTCCAGTCGTTTTACCATATTGTTATGGTGTCGAGTCCATTTTTGTAGTCAGCTGACATCCAATTTCAGTCACCAGTGAGATATGAGCAGTTTTATATTCCCGAGGCAATATTTTGATGAGAAAATGGCTAATAAAGAAATCGATTTGGGAAATTGAGGAAAGGAAATGGCATGGAATTGGTTCAAGGCACATTGTTGGGACCACCTTCATCCTTCGACATTAATTTCACTCTTCATGGGGTACACATGTTCTAGAATTCTCCACTTTGGGGCATTTTTTATGTATTTTGAGGAGGATGTCCTAGTGATTTTGGTCACTCCATGTTATATTTGATGACTATACCTTTTGATTGTTCCCTGGGGCCATCATAGAGAAGGATTTGTGTAACCTCCTAGTCCCCACCATGTTATATTTGGTTCAATTTTCATGTGGTGCGCCCCTTATTGGGAATTTTAATTGATGCACCCCTTCTATTAGTGAGTTGATCCATGTACTTGATATTCAGCTAATCTTAGCCGTTGATTAGAGTAATTGCATCTTTTGATCTTGGACCGTGATCTTTTTGGATCTAGGTTCTGTGTATCAGAGAGATCTATTTATTGAGATGCTCTCTCATTGTAAAGCGACTTTTGGCTCTGAAAATAAGGGAATACAAGAAAATTTTTGGAAAATCTCTTGGAAGTTTTGTGATTATTCTTTCTTGTGATTATTATGCCTATTTCTTAGACATTTCGGTGGATCTTTTATGCATTCGATATCTATTTTGTGGAGTCCATACTAGTATTTTGTACGGTAGCAATTTGCTTGGAGGAGATTGTGAAGACGCCTTACATCATCTTTCGGGTAAATCGTTTCATCTTTCAGGGAGTGACCAATTGTGTTTTAAGCATTGAATTTTTCTCTTTCAGATGACTTGCACAGTTCTTCTCTATTTGTGAATCGAATCTCACTTTCAGTAGTTCGGATTGATAGGTGGAGGGGGCGCATTTCCTCTTTGGAGCACCATGTTTTACACTGGAGCTATTGGATATTGCTTGGAATTGTAACTAAGTGGAAGGATCATCGATGAGTGAGGTGGATGGAAGAATTTTTAGGTACAATCTACAAGGTTAGTATTTTTTTCCATATTTTTATCCAATTGTCACACAAAACCCTAGTTTTGTAGATATGATAGATCAAGTGCTTATTTGATGACGACCATCAAAAGCCACTTAGGAATAATTAATTAAACCCTATATCTAAAGTTTGGCATTATTCCGACTCCATTTACCCTTGGATCTAGCACTAGTCTCCTCTAGGTGGGCGCCCTCCTTGGGCTTGTGGTCAATCCTTCAAATCTATCAATTGGGTATGCTTGAACCCTCTCTAATTCAACAGATCAATCATTCAAGAATCTAGATATAGTCATTTCACCTCCCGATCTACTTTCTTGGGTCCACTTCTTCCATATTTGCATAAACCCTAGGTGGATCTAACTTGCGTACCTTTCATTTCGACTAGATCTATCTAGATCTGCAATATTAAACTCTTTGTGGTACATTTCTCTTTGAGTTGGCGATTTCCCATTACCTTAAGCCTTCCCAACTTGGCCTTAAATTCACCTACCACTTCTATCTTTCTATATCTAGATCAACTTACTCATTATTCACCAGTTGTATCCATTTTCTTTTACCCATAGAGTGTCTAGAGTAGGTGCGCTAGCCCTCATAGGCTAGTAGGGTCTCCCCCTTAATCATTCTTTGGATTGATCTAAAGTGATAAGATCCCATCCAGTGTGACAACTACCTTTCATCTTGTAGTGGACGAGGCCCTTGTAGTGTCACATGTTAGTTACCTCAGCTCTAACACCCTAGATAGGATACCTTTAGTGGGTAGCTACACTTTGTGTGATAATAGTAACATGGGCGCTCTAGAGAGAAATTGACCCCCTCTTGATGATAGCTCGATGTGATGTGATGAGACTCTCTCCACCATAGATTTAGTTTGTTATGATTTGATCATATCCCTCCATCATTTTGGAGCTAGGGATTTTGTATTATGAGTTATATTTATTCATGAACTCACTCTTTCTAAATGAATTTTGGCTCTTCGATATTCGGAAATAGAGAGATACTTTTTGCAGAGATCTTGTGTCTTCTTTGTTGAATGTTCTCATACTTGATTGGAAAACAATTCTTACACATTCTAGTGAATTTGTGATAGTTTCATACAGTGTTTTGTGGATGTTGTGTTGTATTGCAGGTTAGTGATTTGGTGCAGGGTGCCTTTGTGAGATATCTCCATCTCTCTCTCTCCAATCGATTATCCCCAAGGAGTTTTCTATTGCATATTTTGATCATTGTTTATCTCTAAGTTGTCTTGCATACATAGTTTCTTTTCTTGTGGATCAAATCTAACTTTTGGGTTGTTTGTTTTGCAGGGAAAGGGGCGCACTAGCTTCTTGGAGGCAAATCAATTTCACTTGAGACTTCAACTTTTTTGCTTGAAATTGATACAAGGAGAGATCATCATAGTATTTGGCATCCCCAATATTTTGGGTAATCTATACCATATTTCTCTCATTTCGATTTCTATTCCATTAGTCGCATATAAATTAATAAGTTAAAACGCTCGTTTCGTAGAAGTAGTAGTTCAGGTCACCTGTTGTGCTTGCAATTGAAAACCCAAGTTGGAATTTACATAAAACCACCAAAGACCAAATTTGGCTTAAATCCAACTCCATTTTCCCTATCCTTAGCACTGATCCTCTTTGGGGCAATTCACCCTCCTTGTGAAGCTAATCTTTTGGTTTGTTGGGTGATCCAAGAGTTGCTTGATTCTTATTTATTAATCACATCAAGTACACATTTGAAGTGCCAATAATTCATTTAAACGCCAGTTTGTAGCCGCATTCCATTTGAATGCTTAAACCCTAGTTGAAGCAAATTGGGTTTTTTACTTTCGCACTTTATTCCTCTAGATCTGGTTTATAATTTGTACTAATGAGGTAAAATTATCTTGGTTGATAATTTATTTACTTCATTAACCCCTCAACCTGCATTCAAAGTCTTATCTCAATAGTTGTTTGGTAGATATAGGGTTTCAATTCAAGGCATCATTGTTTGAGTTAGTGTCTGGATCAGTTGTGTTTGTGTCTTGTCTTGTCTATTCGTCTTCATCAACTGACAAGGGTCTCCCCCTTGATATTGATCTTATCTCGATCTAAAGCATAGTTTTAAAAATCGGAATCGGACTCGGAATCGGTTGAGGGTCAACTCGGAATCGGAATCATAATCGGTAATGAATCGGTCATAAATCGGCTGATTTAAATTTAATGAATCGGTTTGCTAAAAAATACATAAAATATTTAAATTTTAAAGAAAAACAACATTTTCAAGATTATAATCCATGATCCCAAGGCACTGCAGACAAAATAACCAAAATCTGCTCATGTATATACCATATAAGAGTCAATATATCAAAATGGTACAAAGTTATACTATAATTTGGAGTCTGTGACTGTACTCTGTGCAATACATAAATGATAATACATGTAACATATCTAGGATACTAGAACAAAATGCATAATCCATGAGGCCTAGGCGGCTAGGCCCTATATAGTAAAGGCTATATGGCCTGGAGAGTCCAAAAAACATGTTGCATAATCAACTACATAATACATCATCAATGATCATCATCAAACTCAACTCCACTCTAGACTCCACGCATCAAACAAAAAGTGAGCGAGTGTCTTCAACTTGTTATTATTTGTAGTTGGGTTGGGTTGGGTTGGGTTAGGTTAGGGATTAGCCTTTAGGTTAGGTAAAAAACAAAAGTTAAAAGTTAAAACAATAAAAAATAAAAAAATGACAAACTGCATGAGATGGGTCGTAACCGGCCGGTCAGGATCGGAACTCGGCTGGTCAGACCGGTTCGTTACCGAACCGGGTCGGTTTGGTGACCGAACCGATCGGTTCGGTAACGAACCGGTCACCGATCCGATTTGCTTGCCGGTCTAAACCGGTTTGGTACCGAACCGGTGAACCGGCCGGTTCCAAAACCGGTCAGACCGATTTCTAAAACACTGATCTAAGGTGATAAGAGCCCACTTTGTGTGACAACTAACCCATTAGTTGTGGACGAGGCCCTTGCAATGTCACTTGGTTTAGCTGCCCCTCCTCTACCATACCAAATAGGATACCCTTAGTGGAAGCCATATCTTGAGTGATAACAGAACCTAGAAAAATAATGTAACTAAGCTAAAACCCTAAATGGATGTATATCTTGTGTTGGTTATCATGGTGAATGTGCTCTTTTAAGTTTCCTAATATATTTACTTTGCATACTTTGCTTACAACAAATCATTTCATGTGTTGAATGATCTTTTATGTATTTCCAACATTGTGTAATTTAAAGTTCAGTAACTTGTAGTCTACTTCATTGTTATCTTCTTATTTTGCATGTTTACTATTGCTAGAAACTAAACTAAATAATTTCAACACTAATCACTTCTATACTACTCATAAAGAGTTCTAAGTCTTGACCTTTGGCAAAGATCCTCTTTGCTCAAAGCCAACGCTTACCTTTTTGCAAGTTAAGAAGTCTTCCTTAAGTTAATTTCTTACATCTCAAGCAAGCATCTCTTCATTTTGCTTTCATCTATCAACACTTGTCTTAACTTCACACTTGATGATGTATTTGTAAGTGCCATATCTTAATGTTTCATTGTTTTAATGTTATGATTGGATCTTTATCATTGAGCATTTAGATTATCAATTCGCTCTTGTTCATGTAGAGTGTGTTGATGCTATCTCATGATATCTCTTGAGTAAATATTGTTACGAGTAAATGACTTCATGCCGTACTAAGCAAAAAATCCCTCATAATCAAAATCACGAATTCACCTTAGCTAGGAATCACTTTACTCACCTTCTCTTAGCCATTTTTAAATACTTAGACTTCCATTCATATTGTTACTTAAGTCTTACTAACCATCAAGCTAGGTGTACTTCATTTCAAACCTATTCAATTTCCCTAGTACACTTTATTACACTGTGAAACGACACTTCTCCGTCCAAGTAATGACATCAAATATGTAGTTACACAAAAGGACATTAAGGATTAAAGTAGCCATAACTAGTGTTACAAAAACCAAACCGGAATCGGTAAAACCGGCCGGTTCGACCGGTTTCGGGGCCTCACTGGGTCAAACTGGTGTCTCATACCGGTTTTGACTAGTTTCGTACAGAACCGACCGGTTTTGACCGGTTTTGATCGGTTCCGGTTTTGACTGGTTCCATACATAACTATACAACAACACTTAAGAGGGTATTTTTTTTTTTTAAAATTTAAAAGTTTGTTGAGTGGGGAAGGTTCTAGTGAAATATGCTTAGTGTGGCACATAGCAAGAGCACTTTTTGCAAATTTGTGTATAATGGTTTGGATTCACATGAATATATATATAATTTTTTAAAATTTAAGTAGTTTTTGTATTTTGGTGGATCAGTTTTGTGATCCGGTTTTGGTCCGGTTTTCAGGGTCGGTCGGTTCGACCACCAGTTCAGTTTTTGTAACCTTCGCCATAACCCTATAGATGATTTGGATCCTTAATACACCTTGATCACTCCAGCATTTTTCTCTTGAACTCATCATACGTTCGAAAGTCTCCTTTTAGCAACTCGTGCGCCACTCGCGGGTTTGCTATGTGCAACCCATGTGTTATCCTCAGATGTTGAAATTCACGAGTTTCTTTAAGGAAACCCACGAGTCATTCATGAGATGCTACATACAAACCCGCGAATTAACTAGGGGCAGTTGGCCTCGGTTTGACAACTTCTCCAACTTCCCAAACCATCCTAAGCGTCGAATTCATTCCCCACAAGCAACTATAAAAAGAGGGGAAGGGTATGAGGAAAGGCGACCAACATTGGAAGAAAAGTTATGCTGGAGGATTCCATTAAGGAGAGGAGCAAGAGGACTCATGTCTTGGTTTGCATAGGAGCTTGGTCAGACAAGAGGCTATGTAATGTTTTCAAATCTCTGTTAATAAAGAATGTTTTTCCTTCCATCAATGTCTAAACGTATGCTTCTAATGTTTTGAGTGTTGATCTAGGTTGTAATTTGATATGAATGAAATAATTATATGTTCATATCTCAACTTGTATAACAGTAGAAGATAATTTGAGGAAGGCCAAATATTTGTTGCGGGTACTAAATATTGGAAGCAAAAGAGCATTCGAGAAGAAGAAGAAAGCTAGGATCAACCGTTAGGAACAAGCTACACGTTCCCTTTCTCTCATTCTCTGATATATGCTTGTAAAACCCTAGTTTTTTGCAAGTAGAACACTCAGTAAATTGGTGGTTGTTATCAAATATATAGTAGCCATGCTACCATATTCTATTTTTTAGATACAGTACATTTTTTCAGCCAGATCTCTTACATATGAGATGCTGAGATGAGCAGTTTTGTCGGATCATTATTTTATTTGTGGACTGTTGTACTCTCCCATGTTAGGACTGAGTCTCAAGACACTCAGGTTTGAGGACTGATGTAGCCATTTAGTCATTTACAGAGCAGTTATTGATCCCCAAATTTATATCAGTACTTTCTCATTGGACAAATGATGGTTCAGATGGATTATATGCATGATTATGGCTTAGCTTTTATTATATTGTGTTATGGTTATCATTGCTCTTATACTCATCTTTGTGACATGTATTAAGTTTTAACATGTAGTGTCTTGATCTGGCGGTCATAATTATATGGACTTGGATGTATTTGTATTATGTATTGATGTCCCTACTTAGACTTAGAAGTTTCTGATCTATACTCATTGGTTTTACCCTCCTTTGGGAGAATAGAGGTAGTCATTCCCACCATTGTTTTGGCTTGCTAGTGTTGGCTTCATCATTCACTCTCTCCACCCATCCATTTCCTTCTAGTTTTGTTTTAACCCGACTTACTACTTGAGTTGCAGCATGGAGGACCTTTCCCCGCTAGAACTTTTGTTGGAAAAGCCTCCCTATTTATATTGTGTCTCGTCGCTAAGTTGGTGATAGAACTTGCCTTTGGTGAGTTGGATTGTATGCCTAAATCATTCTGGTCGATTGTCCCAATGTTTGGCACTGTGCAGAACTCCCCTTGGTCACTTGAGTTGTTGTTGGCTAAAACTAAAAGCTCATGTACTATTTGTGTTGGAAAATCTTATATATGTGCCCATGGAAAATAAAAAATGCTAAACTATGTTTCTTAACATATGTGAAAAAGGGAAAGAGCAATGAAATGCTAAAAATACCCCTTGAAGGGTATAAGAAAAGGTCCAAAAAAGCAATGGTTAAATATATGTTATATCCAAATATTGCTGACCTTATAACTTTGAATATGTCCCAGATGAAAGCTGCAATTCGCTGTGCTTTTAAGCACTGGTGAAGTCCCAAAGGGTCATATAGGCCAAAAAGGCCATGGAAATAAAATTGATGGTCCTAATGAACTTGGATCAAACTTGATGTAGACATGATGCCTAAGTTGAATAAGCACTCTCTGAACATCTCCACCATTTGTGAGGCACTGCCATTCCCTGTGTTGTTGCTTGTCCGACATGTGGTTATAGTGAGTATTCCCCTTCCATATCCAAAGTGTCATGATGTTAAGTAAGAAGTCACCCTTTTCCCTAGCCTTATCAATTTCAACCTTCACCGTTCACTAGCAAATTAACTACAACTATGAAGTGAGTATAGTCATTAAAGTCTAGTCTGAGTAATAATAAATAAAAACCCTATATATGTATTTGGTTGATGTACCGCCAGTGAAATGACTACTACTTGTTGTGACTGTTGCTTAAATGATTTGTAGAGTGTGTCTTAGCCTTATAGCACTTGCATCAAATGGATGATAGTCTGAGTTATATTATTGGTATCTGGTCATTTACAGGTGATTATATTGTCTATTGGATATTGTTGATGATCAGGCAGGGACCTGGAAAGGGTATGAGTATCTACCTTGGATGGATTTGGACTCTCCGAGTTTAATGAGATAGTTTATTTTCAGTTCCGGACACTCACAGTGATGATCAGGCTCATTTTACCTTTCTGATGCAGTTTTGCTTCACAGGATGATGTGTTTGAGCAGGGAGATGTTTTATTTGGATCTCCTAGGACGTTGTATGGGGCATAGGGGGTGCAACCACTTGATTGTATCATAGTAACCCCCATCCCAAAGAGCCTGGTGGGCTCAATTGGACAACATAGGCACCCTAGGAGGCTGTTTTGGCAGGTTCACATTTCCGGAGGCAGATTAAAAAATGATTAAATGGCTATTGAAGAAATCGATTTGGGTTACTGAGGCAAGGAAATGACATGGGATGATTCATGATGATGAGAGTGATGTCCTCCGCACCTTCTCCAGTAATTGCAGCACCTGATTGGGCCCACACCTATTTTTTGGGGAATTTTATATCATTTTCTGGAGCTTTTGGGAGGCTCACGATTTCCTCAAGGACGCACAAAGTCAAAAAATTAAAATATTATATTATTTTATTGTGCCATGGGGCACCCAGAGGGAGTTAGTTAACACTCCATGGACCCACCATGTGCTTCATTTATTTCTTGTTGAGTGGGGTACCCTCTTTATGGGTGATTTAGTCCACTCTGGTACTTTATGGTTATATTGATCCATGTATTGTATGTTGAGCTCATCTCAACCATTGATTAGAATATTTTATCTTTTAATCTTAGCCACTCGTTTTGAAAGTGGTTAGGATTTTGGTTCTCTCATTTCTATTTAAAGGAGAGAACTTCTCATTTGTAAAGGGTCTTTGGCTCTTGGATCTGATTAATAGAAAGATTTTTTTGTGGATATTTTTTGGATCTGCTTTGCATCTAATGTTCTTCAATGGTGATTGGAAAGTCTTTTGCTTCCTAGCATTCGGGAAATTGTTATGAGATCTATATTTTTTTGCGGATCATTGTCGTGTCTACAAGAGGACGACTTCGGCTTGGGCGTTTTTGCAGGGGAGCCTCAGCTCGCTTGGATTGTCTTCGTTTTTTATCAAGGAGTTTTCATTAGTGTTGTGGTGACCTATGATTTCTTTTTGCTATTTTTCTGCAGCATATAGCTTCTTTCTCATGTCTCAGCAAATCTGATATGGTTGACGTTTGTTGTGCAGGAGAGAGGGTGCATTGACTTCCTCGGGCAAACACTGGACATAGAACTCGCTTCAATCTTCTCAAATTGATCGGGATGGCAGGGATCATCATCATCAAGGCATCTACAAGCATTTCCAGGTAAGATCTAATAGGTAAGTCTCTTCTCTTTCTGATCTCAATCCATTGTACCTGCTTTTCTTCAAATTTTCTGAAAAAAAAACTCCTAAATAATCAAAATCCAAAAAATATTTAATCGAGGAACCGCTTGATTTTTTAACAAACCATTTCTGGGTTTTGTAGATCAAGCATCTCGCTCACTGAATCATCCTCAACGCTGTCCAAATTGTGAATGGTTTGCCTTAGATCTGACTTTCTGACTGCTCAAACCCCAGCACCCCACTGAAAATTTGACTTTTCCAGAGTTGACTTTTTCCAGAAAATAATCACATGGGTTTGTAGATTAGGTCTCCCTAATTTCAGAACACCCCCAATGCTGAGCTAGTTCCTGCTAGGTAGCCCTAGATATAAAAAATTGACTTCCAGCCTCCTAGCTTCAATGTTCCGTGAGGACGCGTCCCGCAGGGTCAAGGACGCGTTTCCATGTTTCCTGCGTCCCGGGGACTTGGGGACTCCTGGGCAAAACTTTCCCTCCCCAACCATGCCCCTGTGAATTTTTTTTAAATCTTTTCCCATTATTTTCACATTTTAGAATTCCTACTCGGTACTACTTAGAAAATAAACTGATATATTTAGTATTTACATTGCACAATTATTAATATACATGAAATGAATTATTATTTTTGATATTTTATTTTATTTTTGTAACTTTAGAGACGTCCCCATGACCACACCCCCCCCGAATATCCCTAAATTTTGGGGTGGTCTCCATGCGTCCCGAATGTGCGTTTCCTTGCTCCCACGCCCCCCCATCCTGGAAACTTGGGGAAACATTGCCTAGCTTCCCTCATTCGATTTTGACTTTTCTAGATCTGATTTTTCCTGAAATTTTCTGACTTGGGTTTGTAGATCGGGCCATCCGATCTCATTTCCACTCCAACGTTGAGTTGATAGTCTCCTGGTGGCTCTAGATCTGCATATCTGCCTCTCCAAACCCTAGCGCTAGCCCTCCTTCTGCTGATTTCCCTGTAACCTAAATCTTCTGGGCCAAATCATTTTCTGGGTCCATAGATCATGGCATATCCCGCATGGGTTCACTTAAACGTTGTGTTGATACTGACTCCATTACCCAAGGTTGAACAGGCACTGATCTCCAACCATAGCGCTAGCCCCTCTTTGACCTCTTTCCCCCGAAAATTGACCGCTCCTTGATAAATGAGGTAACCTGGCATTTTCATATCTCTCATTGAGTCTATCTCCTTGGTACTAGACAGTAGCAACTCTGTCCTTACTCACCCTGTCTCAGTTACGTTTCCCAAGACGGTGGTTATCTTCATCAGTTGCTAGTATCTTAACCCTAGATCTAGTATTACCCCTATAGGTCACTTTGGATCAACCCTCGTATGACTGAATCCCTTATCCAAATCCCAAGTCCACTTGCTACTATCATCCATAGATCTAGAGTTTCTGATTACCTTACACCTTACGTACCTGAAGCCATACTTGATCTGATTTGGTGTCTAGGTCTGATCTCTCCTGTCGGGAGTAGATCTGGGTCTCCCCCGTTGTTGTCTTGGACTTAGACAACATAAAGCAAAGACTGCCATGATTGGCGTGACAACCATCCATTTGGGAGTCTAGGCAGTCTTGGTTCCACCTCCTTAGTTGCTTGCCCCTCTACCATCCATCCTGGATCCACCTCACACAGGAAACTATAAGGTTGGTGATAACAGTGGCCTCTAACCCCCATCCATAAGGTAGATTATCCCTAACAACAGAATTGGCGACTCCACTGGGGAGTCTAATTTGTTTTAGGGTCTCTTAATTTGAAGTCTTTTCCATTTTTTTGTCTTTCCTGGTCCTGGTTAAGGTTTGCAATAGTCTGTTTTTAGTCTGCCTTTTTGAATCTTTTATGTGTTCAGTCCCCTTATTTATTTTTTTTGAAAATGTTTTGAGTCATTTGCGGGTTTCCTATACTTACAGTCGTGTTTTCCTCAAAAATTCATGGGTTTTCGAAAGTACAGTCGCGAGGTGTACGTGGGACTGTCACTACAAAATCGCATTTTCCAGTAGATAGATGTCTAGAAGCTTAGGGTTTTCCTTCTCTGAGTTTGCTTTTGATGTCTGATTGCTTCTGGGGCTTCACCTTGAAGGTTCATTGGTTTGTGACTTGTTGCAAGTCTTTATTGGTATTCTTTTGTAAGCCTTTCTTTGGGTAAGTTAGGTTGAGTGTGTGTTTAAGGCTTTTAGGTCTCCCCTCTTGGCACTTTTTGGTTGGAGTATGAGTAGTTTCAGAGCCTTTAATTTTTGTTAATGGTTGCTTCTACTTGTTCTCAGATTGCTTAAGTAGTTTATCTGTTGTTACTTCTCCCAAAATTTTGAACAACTATGTTTTTGAAACTTGTGTAATTCAGTCCAAGTAGGTAATTTTCAAGCTTTCCAAAGACTTTTGAAGTTTGTTTTTGTGTGGTCTGATTTTCAAAGCCTTGCTAATACATATGTTCGTAGCTCTAGCTTAGATATGTGCATAAGTTGCATTTTTCATTTTTGTTTTTGAAAAAATATAAAAACAAAGCATTTTAGGTGCATGTTTAGCCTTAAGTAGGCACATTGTACATTGCTTTGAATTTTTCAAAAAGAAAAGAAAAAAATTCTTTCATTTGATTTGCAAAGTTCAATAGTTAAAATTTCATTATTTTTTTTGGACAAAGGAAAAGAAAAACTAAAATGGCAATGTCAATTTAAATCACTTTACACCATACTTTTGCTTTTGTTGATTTCTTCTTGCTATTTTTCTGCAGCATATAGCTTCTTTCTCATGTCACAGCAAATCTGATATGGTTGACGTTTGTTGTGCAGGAGAGAGGGCACATTGACTTCCTCGGGCAAACATTGGACATAGAACTCGCCTCAATCTTCTCAAATTGATCAGGATGGCAAGGATCATCATCATCGAGGCATTTACAAGCATTTCCAGGTAAGATCTAACAAGTCTCTTCTCTTTCAGATCTCAAACTATTGTACCTGCTTTTCTTCAATTTTCCTGAAAAAAAAACTCCTAAATAATAAAAATCCAAAAAATATTTAATTGGGGAACCACTTGATCTTTGAACAAACCATTTCTAGGTTTCGTAGATCAGGCATCCCCCTCACTGAATCATACTCAATGCTGTCCAAATTGGGACTAGTTTACCGTAGATTTGACTTTCTGACTACTCAAAACCCAGCGCCCCACTAAAAATTTGACTTTTTCCAGAGTTGACTTTTTTCAGAAAATAAGCACATGGGTTTGTAGATCAAGTCTCCCTCATTCCAAAACACCCCCAACGCCAAGCTAGTTTCTGTCAGGTAGCTCTAGATCTGAAAAACTGACTTTCAGCCTCCTAGCTTCCCTCATCAGATTTTGGCTTTTCCAGATCTGATTTTTCCTGAAATTTTCTGACTTGGGTTTGTAGATCGGGCCATCCTGATCTCATTTCCACTCTAACGTTGAGTTGATAGTCTCCTGGTGGCTCTAGATCTGCATATCTGCCTCTCCAAACCCTAGCGCTAGCCCTCCCTCTACTGATTTCCCTGTAACCTGAATCTTCTGGGCCAAATCCTTTTTTGGGTCCATAGATCAGGGCATATCCCACGTGGGTTCATTTAAATGTTGTGCTGATACTGACTCCATTACCCAAGGCTAAACAGGCACTGATCTCCAAGCATTGCGCTAGACCCTCTTTGACCTCTTTCCCCTGAAAATTGATTGCTCTTTGATAAATGAGGTAACCTGGCATTTTCATATCTCTCACTGAATCTATCTCCTTGGTACTAGACAATCCCAACTCTGTCCTTACTCACCCTCTCTCAGTTACATTTCCCAAGACGGTGGTTATCTTCATTAGTTGCTAGTATCTTAACCTTAGATCTAGTATTACCTCAATAGGTCACTTTGGATCAACCCTCGTATGACAGAATCCCTTATCCAAATCCCAAGTCCGCTTGCTACTATCATCCATAGATCTAGAGTTTCTGATTACCTTACACCTTACGTACCTGAACCCATACTTGATCTGATCTAGTGTCTAGGTCTGATCTCTTCTGTCGGGAGTAGATCTGGGTCTCCCCCGTTGTTGTCTTGGACTTAGACAACATAAAGCGAAGGTTGCCTTGATTGGCATGACAACCATCCATTTGGGAGTCTAGGCAGTCTTGGTTCCACCTCCTTTGTTGCTTGCCCCTCTACCATCCATCCTGGATCCACCTCACACAGGCAACTATAAAGTTGGTGATAATAGTGGCCTCTAACCTCCATCCATAAGGTAGATTATCCCTAACAACAGAATTGGCGACTCGACTGGGGAGTCTAATTTGTTTTAGGGTCTCTTAATTTGAAGTCTTTTCCATTTTTTTGTCTTTCCTTGTCTTGTTTAAGGTTTGCAATAGTCTGTTTTTAGTATGCATTTTTGAATCTTTTATGTGTTCGGTCCCCTTTTTTATTTTTTTTGAAAATGTTTTGAGGCATTCGCGGGTTTCCTATACTTACAGTCGCGTTTTCCTCTAAAATGCATGGGTTTTCGAAAGTACAGTCGCGAGGTGTACGTGGGACTGTCACTACAAAATCTCATTTTCCAGTAGATAGATGTCTAGAAGCTTAGGGTTTTCCTTCTCTGAGTTTGCTTTTGATGTCTGATTGCTTCTGGGGCTTCATCCTGAAGGTTCATTGGTTTGTGACTTGTTGCAAGTCTTTATTGGTATTCTTTTGTAAGCCTTTCTTTGGGTAAGTTAGGTTGAGTGTGTGTTTAAGGCTTTTAGGTCTCCCCTCTTGGCCCTTTTTGGTTGGAGTATGAGTAGTTTCAGAGCCTTTAATTTCTGTTAATGGTTGCTTCTACTTGTTGTCAGATTGCTTAAGTAGTTTATCTGTTGTTACTTCTCCCAAAATTTTGAACAACTCTGTTTTTGAAACTTGTGTAATTCAGTCCAAGTAGGTAATTGTCAGGCTTTCCGAAGACTTTTGAAGTTTGTTTTTGTGTGGTCTGATTTTCAAAGCCTTGCTAATACATATGTTCATAGCTTTAGCTTAGATATGTGCATAAGTTGCATTTTTCATTTTCGTTTTTGAAAAAATATAAAAACAAAGCATTTTAGGTGCATGTTTAGCCTTACGTAGGCACATTGTACATTGCTTTGAATTTTTCAAAAAGAAAAGAAAAAAATTCTTTCATTTGATTTGCAAAGTTCAATAGTTAAAGTTTCATTATTTTTTTTTGGAAAAAGGAAAAGAAAAACTAAAATGGCAATGTCAATTTAAATCACTTTACACCATATTTTTGCTTTTGTTGATTTCTTCTTGCTATTTTTCTGTAGCATATTGCTTCTTTCTCATGTCACAGCAAATCTGATATGGTTGACGTTTGTTGTGCAGGAGAGAGGGCACATTGACTTCCTCGGGCAAACACTGGACATAGAACTCGCTTCAATCTTCTCAAATTGACCAGGATGTCAAGGATCATCATCATCGAGGCATCTACAAGCATTTCCAGGTAAGATCTAACAAGTAAGTCTCTTTTCTTTCAGATCTCAAACTATTGTGCCTGCTTTTCTTTAATTTTCCTGAAAAAAAAAACTCCTAAATAATAAAAATCCAAAAAATATTTAATTGGGGAACCGCTTGATCTTTAAACAAACCATTTCTGGGTTTCGTAGATCAAGCATCCCCCTCACTAAATCATCCTCAACGCTGTCCAAATTGTGACTAGTTTACCGTAGATCTGACTTTCTGACTGCTCAAACCCCAGCGCCCCAGTGAAAATTTGACTTTTTCCAGAGTTGACTTTTTTCGGAAAATAAGCACATGGGTTTGTAGATCAAGTCTACCTCATTCCAGAACACGCCCCAATGCCGTGCTAGTTTCTGTCAGGTAGCTCTAGATCTGAAAAAATGACTTTTAGCCTTCGAGCTTCCCTCATCAGATTTTGACTTTTCCAGATCTGATTTTTCCTGAAATTTTCTGACTTGGGTTTATAGATCAGGCCATCCTGATCTCATTTCCACTCCAACGTTGAGTTGATAGTCTCCTGGTGGCTCTAGATTTGCATATCTGCCTCTCCAAACCCTATCGCTAGCCCTCCTTCTACTGATTTCCCTGTAACCTGAATCTTCTGGGCCAAATCCTTTTCTGGGTCCATAGATCAGGGCATATCCCACGTGGGTTCACTTAAACGTTGTGCTGATACTGACTCCATTACCCAAGGCTGAACAGGCACTGATCTCCAAGCATAGCGCTAGCCCCTCTTTGACCTCTTTCCCCCGAAAATTGACCGCTCCTTGATAACTGAGATAACCTGGCATTTTCATATCTCTCACAGAGTCTATCTCCTTGGTACTAGACAATACCAACTCTGTCCTTACTCACCCCGTCTCCTTTACGTTTCCCAAGACAGTGGTTATCTTCATCAGTTGCTAGTATCTTAACCCTAGATCTAGTATCACCCTTGTTATCACCCGCCTTCTACTTGCCTGCTTGAGGTGGATCCAAAATGGATGGTAGAGGGGCAAGCAGCTAAGGGGTGGAACCACGACTGCCTACACTCCCAAATGGATGGTTGTCACGCCAATCAAGGCAAACTTCACTTTAGGTTATCCTAGTCCAGGACAACAATGGGGGAGACCCGGATCTGCTCTCGACAGGAGAGATCGAACCTAAACACCAGAAGAAGATCAGATGGGGCTTCAGGGCACTTAAGATGCAAGGTGAATGGAAACTCTAGCTCTAGGGTTTAGATACTAGCAACTGGTGGAGGTGACCACCGTCTTGGGAAACGTAACTATGACAGGGTAAACAAGGACAGAGTTGGGACTATCTAGTACCTAGAAATCAGACTCAATGAAGTGTGTTTGAGCTATCAGTGAATGTTGGTAAAGGGCAAAGGCTAAGAGCCTAAGGGCAGCGCTAGCTAGGAGATCAGTTCTTTGTGTGCATTGGGTAATGGAGTCAGCAATAAGCCCATGTTTCAGAGAACCAACCTGGAAGACACCTTGATCTACGAACCTAGAAAGTAATTGGTCCAGAAAAGCTAAGGTACAGGAAACCCAACTCAGTAGATGGCTAGCGCTAGGGCTTAGAAGGACAGATCTGCAGTTCTAGAGGCACTGGGAGGCTAATGGATCAGTGTTGAGGAAGAAAAGAGGTCAGGGAGATCTGATCTACAAGCCCAAATCAGGAAAACAGCAAAAAAATCAGATCTAGAAAAGTCAAAATCTGATGATGGGGCTAAGAGGCTGAAAACTGATTTTTCAGATCTAGGGCAAACCGGGAGGAACTAGCACAGCGTTGGGGGTGTTCTGGAATGCTTGGGCCCTCATCTATCAGCATATCTTGTCAAATTTCAGAAAAAATCTCTTCCGGAAAAGTCCAGTTTTCAGTGAGGGCGCTAGGGCAGTTTCAGTCAATTGTTCAGATCTAGGTCAAACTAGCCAGTCTTTGGACAACATTGGGGTTGATTTGGACTGCGTGGGACCCGATCTATCCGTCTGTGAAATCAGAAATTAGAAAAACTCAAAACCCTAGCAGGTCAATTTTTCAGTGCAGGGTTATGCAGTTTTCTGCTTAAAAATCAGATCTAGGTCAAATTGTGAGGAATTTGACCAACGTTTCAGTTGATTTGATGAAGGGGAGGCCCGATCTATGAAACCCAGAAATGGTTTGGCAAAAGATCGGATGGTTCCCTGATTTATTAATTTTTTAGGTTTTTAGTGTTTTAGGAGTTTTCAGAAAAAGAGTTGAATTTCAGCAAGGTACAATGGAATAAGATTTGAAAAGAAGAACTTACCTGTTGGTTCTTACTTGGAAAATCTTGTAGAAGTCTGTAACAGTGACGATCTTTGCTATCCCGATCAATTCTGGAAGATCCCCATCATTTCTATGTCATATGCAAGCTTCAAACCATCAAAGCGCCCCCTATCCTGCATGAGCAAATGTCAACCATATCAGATTTGCGCATACAAAATAAAGAAACTAAATGCTACAAGAAATTAAAATGAAGTAATCATAGATCACAATAAAACTAATGAAAACCCCCTGATCCAAGACGAAGAGAACCGAGCGAGTTGAGGTCCCCCTACAAAAACACTCCAGCCAAAACACCCTCTTGTAGACAAAACAATGATAGCCTCGGAAAAAATAGATCTCACGAGAATTTCCACAATGCTAGGAAGCTGAAGACAAGCTAATCACCATTTGAGCACATCAGATGCAAAGCAGATCCAGAAAAATTTCCACAGAAAAAGTCTTTATATTATTCAGATCCAAGAGCCAAAGACCCCTTACAAATGAGAATTTCTCTCCTTTAAATAAAAATGAGAGAACTTCAATCATAACCAAATCATAACCACTTTCAAAATGAGTGGCTAAGATTAAAAGATACAATGTTCTAATCAATGGTTGAGATGAGCTCAACATACAATACATGGATCAATATAATTATAATTTACCAAAGTGGACATAAACCACCCAAATAAAGGTAACCCACTCAATAAGAAATAAATGAAAGCACATGGTGGGTCCAAGGAGTGTTTGACTAACTCCCTTTGGGTGTCACCATGGCACAATAAATAATATGACAATTTAAAATTTTGACTTTTGTGCCTCGTTGAGGAAATCGTAGGTCTCCCAAAAAAACTCCAGAAAATATATAAAATTTGCCCAAAAATAGGTGCGGGCCCCATAAAATGCTGAAACTGCTGGAGAAGGTGTGGAAGACATCACTCTCATCATTGTGGCCCAAATCGATTTCTTCAATAGCCATTTGATCATTTTTTAATCTGCCTCGGGAAACGTGATACTGCTAAAACAGCCTCCTAGGGTGCCTGCATTGTCAAATTGAGCCCTCCAAGCTCTCTGGGATGGGGGTACAATGTTATAAACAAGTGGCTGCACCCCCCTATGCCCATACAACGCCCTAGGAGATCCAACTGAAACATCTCCCTGCTCAAACAAATCAATCTGTGAAGAAAAACTGCATCAAAAAAGTAGAATAAGCCTGATCACATCTGTAAGTGCCCGGAACTAGAAATAAACTGTCTCATTGGACTCAGAGAGTCCCAATCCATCAAAGGTGTATACTCATACCCCTCATAGTTCTCTGTCTGATCATCAATCATAACCAATAAACAATATAACCATCTGTGAATAATCAGACACCAATAATAACTCAGAATAGATCAATCTGGTGCAAGTGTTAAGAAGTTAAACCATGCTCTACAACTCATTCACGTAACAAAATCAACAAGTAGCATTCATTTCACTGGCAATACATCAACAAATACTTATAAATATCAGGCTTTATTTATTATTACTTAGACTCAGACTTTCAAGACTATACTCACTTCATAGCTGTAGTCATTTTGCTAGTGAAGGGTGAAAGGTGGAAATGACAAGGCTAAGGCAAAGGATGACCTCCTACTCAACATCATGACACTTTGGACAAGGAAAGGGAGAACTGACTATAACCAATACTGGACAAACATCAACACAAGGAATGGCAGTGCCTCACAGATGGATGAGTTGTTTAGAGATTGCTTATTCAACTTAGGCATCATGTCTACATCAATTTTGATCCAAGTTCATTAGGATCACATTTCAAATCACAGCTTTCATCTGGGCCATATTTATTTTTAATAAGGTCAGCAATCCTTTGATATAACATTTTTTAACCATTGCTTTTTTGGACCTTTTCTTATACTCTTAAAGGAGTATTTTTTTTTAGCATTTCATTGCTCTTTCCCTTTTTGCCTATGTTAAGAAATACAATTTTACAATTTTCATTTTCCATGGGCGCATATTTAATATTTCAATAAAAGTAGTACATGAGCTTTCAGTTTTAGCCAACAACATCTCAAGTGACTGGGGGGAATTCTGCACAGTGCCAAACATCGGGACAACCGACCAGAATGATTTAGGCATACTATCCAACTTACCATAGGCAATTTTTGTCACCAACTCAGAGCCGAGACACAATGTAAACAGGGAGGCTTGTCCAACAAAGGTTCTAGCAAGGAAAAAGGTCCTCCATGCCACAAGTCAAGAAGTCAGTCTGGTTGAAAATTAAACTGGAAGGTAATGGATGGATGAAGACAATGAAATGATGAAGGCAACACTAGCAAGCCAAAACAATGGTGGGAATGACTACCTCTATTCTCCCTAAGGAGGGTAAAACCAATGAGTATAGATCAAGAACTTCAAAGCCAGAGTAAGGACATCAATACATAGTATAATATACAACCAAGTCCATATAAATATGACCGCCAGATTATGATACCACAAGTCAATATATGTCACATGAATCAATATAAGAGCAATAATAACCACAACACCATATAAAATATTGAGTCATATCCATGCAATATAATCCTTCTGAAACACCATATATCCAATGAGAAAGTACTGATATATCACTGGGCATCCACTACTGCTCTGAAATAACATAAATGGCTATATCGGTCCTCAAATTTGAGTGTCCTGAGACTCAGTCCTAGCATGGGAGAGTACAATAGTCCACTAATACAAAAATGATCCATCAGAAATGCTCATCTCAGCATCTCATATGTAAGAGATCTGGCTGAAAAATGTATTGTGTCTAAAAAATAGAATATGGTAGCCTGGCTACTATATATGTGATAACATCTGGCTCCAGCTGGGACAAGGGCTCTGCTGAAAAGAGCGTTTGAGAACTTCAGAATCTCTGGTCCTCACACTCTGCTTCTCGCATCCTCGATCAATCCATCCAGCTCTGCACCCACTACCAAAAAATGTACCTGACTACCTACAACATGTCCAGAGCTATACCAACTCACAGACCGGTCGTCAGAACAATATGTGGATAATGTAAAAAATACTGAAAATAAAGATGCATGAAACTGAAAAGCAAAAAATAAATCTAATCTATAACCACAACTTTCAATAAAAGTTTGATTCTTTATTTTGCAGGATAACAAAATTATGCTAAGAGCTTCAAAGGTGAGCTTCAGACAACAAAGCAAAGTTCTACACTACTGCCGGGAAATGCTTATTTAATCCTACCTACCCTACTTTAACCAGTTTAGACAAGTGTTAGGTAAAATCATAAATCCAATGCAACCACTTGCTGAACGAACCTATTGAGCTTTCTTTACAGTTAATGATACGACAAATCAAAGATGGCTTGTGAGCAATGTGAATGAAAATTGAAGCCATTATAACTTTTTGTTTGAAAATTAAAGAAAGACATGGATTAAAAGAAATGAAATCATGCCAGGGATGAGATTGATTGTTGCAAACTTCTTCTACCCATAGATCGATAGGATCATAAAATTTATGCAAGTTTAAATTTGATGAAAAAGAATATGATACATGATTCATCCACCCTAGGCCATCATTTCTTCCCTCCTCTTTCTGGTTAGCACACTCAATCATACTCATATCATGATCAATGGTCAAACAAAATATGGACAAATTAGAAATCTTTAAACCAAAAATTGAGATTAACCCCATTTGTTGTTTATAAAATGAGAAAATATGGAATTGGTCTTTATAGAGCTTTTCATTCACCCAATCAAAGAAATTAGAAAAATTGAAAACAATATGCACCAAGGATGAAAGGAGATAAAATGATTTACCATTGACCAGTTGGCACTTTCTAGAATCTGTACTGCATGATATCAAAGAGAAGGACATCAAGAGCTGGGATGGGAGAGTGGACTGACAAATTAGAACTTGATTTGTATCACCTACTGGTGTTAACACCAAACTTGCATGTCATATGGGACATTTGCTAGAAAGATTGGCAAGATTGAAACTATCCCAAGAACTAGACTCACTATGATTAATCTCCTCAACCAAATCACCTTGATAAAAAATATGGTGGGGAACAGTAACAACATTACAAGAATCATTCCTTGGAGGCTCTTAATGATTATTGGGACACAGATTCCAGTTCAAAAGATGTGACAAAGAAGGTTCTAGGTCAAGCTTGCTCACTAGCATATCATGATCGTGTGGTTGTTCTTCTTAAGATTGTTCATTACATTCACTTGAGGATAAATGATCGTCATCATTCATTTGATAAGGAAAAACATCACTATATTCATTTCTATCCTCACAAACTTGGTCTTCAACTACAATATGACCACATGATTGCTCTTCAGCCGAAGTTTTATTAATTTCAACCTTTTCTTCTTCTGCAGTGATATGATCAAGGTCTGAATCTAGATTCGGATAGGTTAGATACTGACTCAAATTATCATCTATTAGGCAATGACTATGGAGTTCCTCTTCTAAAGGCTCTTTAATGGACTCACAATGAAAGGCTCAACTGTGGATGTTTCTTGATCGTGCATGTTAGGTTCCCTTCCACAGATCAGATCTAGGATTTGCTCTGTGACCGCTTCAGGTAATAATAATAGAGTATCTCGTATGATTTGATTGATATCCCTCTTAGTTTCACCATGAGGTTTCGAAACATTATTCTCGAAGTACTCTGTAACATTCTTATGGATTGCAGGCATGCTCTTAATTTGGAACATATCAGGAGAGGAATGGTCCAATTGAGAAAGCACTTCGCCGATATACTGATTATAATCATTGCTAGATTCACACTCTAAAGAATCATCAGTGTTCCTACTCCAACTATTAATTAACAAATCTGTGAACATGTCATACCCAGTGATGGATCCTGGTGCTAAATGATCAAACCATAGTTGAACATCCCCTTGCAAGGATTCTCCTAAGGCTCGCATATAAACATCTTCATTGTCTGCACCTCTAGATTCCATGTAATCGTAGAGAATGTCCAATTGACTTTCAATAGATATATCATTATTTCCACTAAATTGGGGCAACCCACTAGTGTAATCGTTTGGCATAGGATGAGGTGCTCTCGGTATTTCAGAAAAGTCAAAAGGATACCGTTTGTCTTGTTTTTTAACAGCTCTGGTTACTTGGCTATAAAGCTTTGACTAGGACTGACTTCTAGGTTCGTGTCGACTTACAGGTCCACTCGGGATGGTTGGGAAATCTCTATTGCATGGGTGAGGCAGTTGGTGGGTATCATAAAGATTGTGATAACTAGATTCATACCCATAATCATGCTCGAGATCATCCTCATACCCGTATTCTGACCTCCATCTATTCCTTTTGTTTATTTGTCTATTAGTTTCAATCATGCTCTTGGTTACTTTCCTTCAAGTGCTTCAAAAATGCATCCGAATTCATTATGATTTATGGTATGCTCTAAAAACTTAAGATTAATATATTGGGTACTATCCTCAGTGGAGTCGCAGGGTGGAGTCGCCAGGTGAACCACACAAGTAATTCACCAATAAAAGATATGTCGTATGGAAAGGTGAGGTATGTTGAACCAAGGTAGGCCTCTACCTCCCCGGCAACGGCGCCAAAATGTTATCACCCGCCTTGTAGTTGCCTGCTTGAGGTGGATCCAAAATGGATGGTAGAGGGGCAAGCAACTAAGGGGTGGAACCATAACTACCTAGACTCCCAAATGGATGGTTGTCACGCCAATCAAGGCAAACTTCACTTTAGGTTATCCTAGTCCAGGACAACAATGGAGGAGACCCGGATCTGCTCTTGACAGGAGAGATCGAACCTAAACACCAGAAGAAGATCAGATGGGGCTTCAGGGTACTTAAGGTGAAAGGTGAATGGAAACCCTAGATCTAGGGTTTAGATACTAGCAACTGGTGGAGGTGATCACTGTCTTGGGAAACGTAACTATGACAGAGTAAACAAGGACAGAGTTGGGACTATCTAGTACCTAGAAATCAGACTCAATGAAGTGTGTTTGAGCTATCAGTGAATGTTGGTAAAGGGCAAAGGCTAAGAGCCTAAGGGCAGCGCTAGCTAGGAGATCAGTGCTTTATGTGCATTGGGCAATGGAGTCAGCAGTAAGCCCACGTTTCAAAGAACCAACCTGGAAGACACCTTGATCTACGAACCTAGAAAGTAATTGGTCCAGAAACGCTAAGGTACAGGAAACCCAGCTCAGTAGATGGCTAGCGCTAGGGCTTAGGAGGACAGATCTGCAGTTCCAGAGGCACCGGGAGGCTAATGGCTCAGCATTGAGGAAGAAAAGAGGTCAGGGAGACCTGATCTACAAACCCAAATCAGGAAAATAGCAGAAAAATCAGATCTAGAAAAGTCAAAATCTGATGATGGGGTTAGGAGGCTGAAAACTGATTTTTTAGATCTAGGGCAAACCGGGAGGAACTAGCACAGCGTTGGGGGTGTTCTGGAATGCTTGGGCCCTGATCTATCAGCCTATCTTGTCAGATTTCAGAAAAAATCTCTTCGGAAAAAGTCCAGTTTTCAGCGAGGGCGCTAGGGCAGTTTCGGTCAATTTTTCAGATCTAGGTCAAACTAGCCAGTCTTTGGACAGCGTTGGGGTTGATTTGGACTGTGTGGGACCCGATCTATCCATTTGTGAAGTCATAAATAAGAAAAACTCAAAACCCTAGCAAGTCAATTTTTCAGTGGGGGGTTATGCAGTTTTCTGCTTAAAAACCAGATCTAGGTCAAAACTGTGAGGAATTTGACCAGCGTTTCAGTTGATTTGATGAAGGGGAGGCCTGATCTATGAAACCCAGAAATGGTTTGGCCAAAGATCGAACAATTCCTTGATTTATTAATTTTTTAGGTTTTTAGTGTTTTAGGAGTTTTCAAAAAAAGAGTTGAATTTCAGCAAGGTAAAACGGAATAAGATCTGAAAAGAAGAACTTACTGTTGGATCTTACCTGGAAAAGCTTGTAGAAGTCTGTAATAGTGACGATCTTTGCTATTCCGATCAATTCTGGAAGATCCCCATCATTTCTATGTCATATGCAAGCTCCAAACCATCAAAGCGCCCCCTATCCTGCATGAGCAAACGTCAACCATATCAGATTTGCACATACAAAATAAAAAAATTGAATGCTACAAGACAGTAAAATGAAGTAATCATAGATCACAATGAAACTAATGAAAACCCCCTGAACCAAGACGAAGAGAACCGAGCGAGTTGAGGTCCCCCTACAAAAACGCTCCAGCCAAAATGCCCTCCTGTAGACAAAACAATGATAGCCACGAAAAAAATAGATCTCACGAGAATTTCCACAATGCTAGGAAGCTGAAGACAAGCTAATCACCATTTGAGCACATCAGATGCAAAGCAGATCCAGAAAAATTTCCACAGAAAAAGTCTTTCTATTATTTAGATCCAAGAGACAAAGACCCCTTACAAATGAGAAGCTCTCTCCTTTAAATAAAAATGAGAGAACCTCAATCATAACCAAATCTTAACCACTTTCAAAACAAGTGGCTAAGATTAAAAGATACAATGTTCTAATCAATGGTTGAGATGAGCTCAACATACAATACATGGATCAATATAATTATAATTTACCAAGGTGGATTTAAACCACCCAAATAAAGGTAACCCACGTAACAAGAAATAAATGAAAGCACATGGTGGGTCCAAGGAGTGTTTGACTAACTCCCTTTGGGTGTCCCCATGGCATAATAAATAATATAACAATTTAAAATTTTGACTTTTGTGCCTCCTTGAGGAAATTGTGGGTCTCCCAAAAAAAACACCAGAAAATATATAAAATTTGCCCAAAAATAGGTGCAGGCCCCATAAAATGCTGAAACTGTTGGAGAAGGTGTGGAAGACATCACTTTCATCATTGTGACTCACCTCATGCCATTTCTTTGCCTCAGTAGCCCAAATTGATTTCTTCAATAGCCATTTGATCATTTTTTAATCTGCCTCGGGAAACGTGATACTGCTAAAACGACCTCATAGGGTGCTTGCGTTGTCAAATTGAGTCCTCCAAGCTCTTTGGGATGGGGTTACAATGGTGCAAACAAGTGGCTGCACCCCCCTATGCCCATACAACGCCCTAGGAGATCCAACTAAAACATCTCCCTGCTCAAACAAATCAATCTGTGAAGAAAAACTGCATCAGAAAAGCAGAATAAGCCTGATCACATCTGTAAGTGCCCGGAACTGGAAATAAACTGTCTCATTGGACTCAGAGAGTCCCAATCCGTCAAAGGTGTATACTCCTACCCCTCATAGTTCTCTGTCTGATCATTAGTCATAACCAATAAACAATATAACCATCTGTGAATAATCAGACACCAATAATAACTCAGAATAGATCAATCTGCTACAAGTGTTAAGAGGTTAAACCATGCTCTACAACTCATTCACGTAACAAAATCAACAAGTAGCATTCATTTCACTGGCGATACATCAACAAATACTTATAAATATCAGACTTTATTTATTATTACTTAGACTCAGACTTTCAAGACTATACTCACTTCATAGCTATAGTCATTTTGCTAGTGAAGGGTGAAAGGTGGAAATGACAAGGCTAAGGCAAAGGATGACTTCCTACTCAACATCATGACACTTTGGACAAGGAAAGGGAGAACTGACTATAACCAATACTGGACAAACATCAACACAAGGAATGGCAATGCCTCACAAATGGATGAGTTGTTTAGAGAGTGCTTATTCAACTTAGGCATCATGTCTACATCAATTTTGATCCAAGTTCATTAGGATCACATTTCATTCTATGGCCTTTTGGCCTATATGAACCCTTTGGGACTTCACCAGTGCTTAAAAGCACAGCTAATCGCAGCTTTCATTCGGGCCATATTTATTTTTAATAAGGTCAGCAATCCTTTGATATAACATTTTTTAACTATTGCTTTTTTGGACCTTTTCTTATACTCTTAAAGGAGTATTTTTTTTTTTTAGCATTTCATTGCTCTTGCCCTTTTTGCCTATGTTAAGAAACACAGTTTTACAATTTTCATTTTCCATGGGCGCATATTTAATATTTCGATAAAAGTAGTACATGAGCTTTCAGTTTTAGCCAACAACATCTCAAATGACTAGGGGGGAATTCTGCACATTGCCAAACATCGGGACAACCGACCAGAATGATTTAGGCATACTATCCAACTTACCATAGGCAAGTTTTGTCACCAACTCAGAGCCGAGACACAATGTAAACAGGGAGGCTTGTCGAACAAAGGTTCTAGCGGGGAAAAATGTTCTCCACGCCACAAGTCAAGAAGTCAGTCGGGTTGAAAATTAAACTGGAAGGTAATGGATGGATGAAGACAATGAAATGATGGAGCCAACACTAGCAAGCCAAAACAATGGTGGGAATGACTACCTCTATTCTCCCTAAGGAGGGTAAAACCAATGAGTATAGATCAAGAACTTCAAAGCCAGAGTAAGGACATCAATACATAGTATAATATACAACCAAGTCCATATAAATATGACTTCCAGATCATGATACCACAAGTCAATATATGTCACAAGCATCAATATAAGAGCAATAATAACCACAACACCATATAAAATACTGAGTCATATCCATGCAATATAATCCATCAGAAACACCATATATCCAATGAGAAAGTACTGATATATCACTGGGCATCCACCACTGCTCTAAAATAACATAAATGGCTATATCGGTCCTCAAATCTGAGTGTCCTAAGACTCAGTCCTGGCATGGGAGAGTACAATTGTCCACTAATACAAAAATGATCCATCAAAAATGCTCATCTCAGCATCTCATATGTAAGAGATCTGGTTGAAAAATGTATTGTGTTTGAAAAATAGAATATGGTAGCGTGGCTACTATATATGTGATAACAACCCCTATAGGTCACTTTGGATCAACCCTCGTATGAATAAAGCCCTTATCCAAATCCCAAGTCCACTTGCTACTATCATCCATAGATCTAGAGTTTTTGATTACCTTACACCTTACGTACTTGAAACCATACTTGATCTGATCTGGTGTCTAGGTCTGATCTCTCCTGTCGGGAGTAGATCTGGGTCTCCCCCATTGTTGTCTTGGACTTAGACAACATAAAGCGAAGACTGCCTTGATTGGCGTCACAACCATCCATTTGGGAGTCTAGGCAGTCTTGGTTCCACCTCCTTAGTTGTTTGCCCCTCTACTATCCATCCTGGATCCACCTCACATAGGCAACTATAAGGTTGGTGATAACATTTTGGCGCCGTTGTCGGGGAGGTAGAGGCCTACCTTGGTTCAACATACCTCACCTTTCTTTACGGCATATCTTTTATTGGTGAATTACTAGTGTGGTTCACCTGGCGACTCCACCCTCCGACTCCACTGAGGACCATACCCAACGTATTAATCTTAAGTTCCTAGAATGTCCCCTAAACCTTGAGGGAATCCCTATAACTTACACAAGGAAAAACATACAAGTATCCAACCCCACTGTTTTCTCAAGTCATCCTTTGGGATCCCTTTCAGCCTCATCTAGCCTGATGGCCAGAACAAACACTAGTGGAAATCAGAATACTCCTCCACAAAACCCAAGGATTTTTGGAAGGAAGGCCAAAGCATCTCCTTTAGATTTCTCCTTGATTGAAGGGCCCCGCATGACATGCCTGACAAATATTTTGAAAAGGTTCCTAAGTTTGATGGAGTGTTAGCTACCTCCATTGAAGACCACATTGACAAAGTCTGGGATCATATGGAAGCATATGGAGCTGTTGATGAAGATGTATTCATGAGAGGCCTTCTGTACTCTCTGGAAGGAGATGTGCGGAAGTGGTTTGATAGATTGCTTGCTTCATCCATCAATGGTTATGACAACTTTGTCACAAAGCTTAACAGTGATTGATCTCACAAGCTGGATGGGAAATTCCTCTTACATCAACTGTTTGACATAAAGAAGAGGGAGAATGAAACAGTCCATGAATTTAACTTGAGATTTGACAAGACTGTAGGAAATATCCCCGATGAAATTAGACCTAAGGATCAAGCAATTGTTATCCATTATCTTAATGCTTTTGACGGTTGGTTGGGTTTCAACTTAAAGGACAATAATCCAAATGACTTAAAGACTGCCCAATTCAATGCAAAGATGGTTGAGCAGCATGCGGGATCTATGTGTAAGCAAAATGTCTTTGAGCATTATGCCCCATCTACTTCTATATCCGACCCTAGGCTTCAAAAGCCTAAGGAACCTGTGAGTGAACCAAAAGAAGCAAAGGACACGTTAGAAACCATGCAAGAAATGATGAAACAACTAACTGTCTTGACCAAGAGTGTTTCTAGTTTTCATGATCCTGAGAGACATAGGAATCCTTATGGCCCTAAACCCTACTGGAACAACAACAGAGGCCCTGAGAGAGATCCCAACAGAAGAAGACCTGAGTATCGAGAGAATCCTGAAAGGAAGAATGTTAGTTGGTGTGATGAGAATGATGAAGAGCCATCAAACACTGGCCACCCTGATGACCAACCAAACAACATCAATTTCATGAATGATTTATCTTTTGATGATGGTTTTGGAAGAATTCTCTTGGAGGAAGAGCCATGGGAGCAAGAAGAGGATGTTGTTGATGAGCCTGATCCTTCATGTTGTGCAACAAATATCCCTGAAACGAAAGAGCAACCACAAGTTAAAATCTATAAACGAAGAGTGGACCCCCCACCTTCTTTCTTAGACTAACACAAAGCAATTAATGAAGATAATAAGAAAGAAGAAGATCTTGCCTTAGGAGATTTGAATTTTAACATTGACATGGAGAAAGAGCTAAGCAAGATAATGTGTAATATCCCTATCATTGAGTTGATGAATGTACACTCTATAAGAAGCCAAGTGGAGGAGTTCTTTGATGGCATTGGTCAAGACAAGACCCCTGAGATTGCCTTAGAATCCAGTCACATACAGAGCCCTAGTGGGATACAACTTAGCAAAGATGAAAAGGATCCACCTGTTAACATCCAATCTGCTATCTACGAGAGAAAGAATGGTGGTCACCCTCCCTTTTACCTAACCTTACACATTCAAAATATGCTCCTGCATAATTCCATGTTGAATTCTGGAGTAGCTATGAATGTAATGCCTTTTCATGTCATGAAGGAAATGGGATTGGAAGTGACTAGGCCTTATGGAAATGTTTGTGGCATAGATTCAAGGCGAGTGCCATCCTATGGCTTGATCAAGAACCTTAGAGCTGATCTGTTTGCAGGCTCAGACATCTCCACTATGATGGACGTAGTTGTTATTGACATGCCCCCAGCATATGGAATGCTTTTATCTAGAAAGTGTGCAGCTGGTTTAGGTGGATACCTCATGATGGATTTATCATACCTTTGTGTCCCAAACTCTGACGGTGCTCTGATTAAGATCAATGGGGAACCCTACTATGAAAAACATTTGGAGACTTTTGAGGAAGGAATTAAAAACACATATGGGGAAGAATTGTTGAATAATGCTAAAGCCCATATTGTGGAAGATGCAAATGAAGTAGAGGAATACCAAACTCGTAGTGTCTTGATCTGGCGGTCATAATTA
This sequence comes from Pseudotsuga menziesii, assembly GCA_001517045.1. NCBI lineage: Eukaryota > Viridiplantae > Streptophyta > Pinopsida > Pinales > Pinaceae > Pseudotsuga > Pseudotsuga menziesii. The sequence goes on along the minus strand of LPNX011025741.1, from coordinate 241,866 downwards.
TATGGACTTGGATGTATTTGTATTATGTATTGATGTCCCTACTTAGACTTGGAAGTTCCTGATCTATACTCGTTGGTTTTACCCTCCTTTGGGAGAATAGAGGTAGTCATTCCCACCATTGTTTTGACTTGCTAGTGTTGGCTTCATCATTCACTGTCTCCACCCGTCCATTTCCTTCTAGTTTTGTTTTAACCCGACTTACTACTTGACTTGTGGCATGGAGGACCTTTCCCTGCTAGAACTTTTGTTGGAAAAGCCTCCCTATTTATATTGTGTCTCGACTCTGAGTTGGTGACAAAACTTGCCTTTGGTGAGTTGGATTGTATGCCTAAATCATTCTGGTTGATTGTCTCGATGTTTGGCACTGTGCAGAACTCTCCCTGGTCACTTGAGATGTTGTTGGCTAAAACTGAAAGCTCATGTACTATTTGTGTTGGAAAATGTTATATATGCGCCCATGGAAAATAAAAAATGCTAAACTGTGTCTCTTAGCATATGTGAAAAAGGGCAAGAGCAATGAAATGCTAAAAATACCCCTTAAAGGGTATAAGAGAACGTCCAAAAAAGCAATGGTTAAATATATGCTATATCCAAATATTGCCGACCTTATAAATTTGAATATGTCCTAGATGAAAGCTGCAATTAGCTGTGCTTTTAAGCACTGGTGAAGTCCCCAAGGGTTATATAGGCCAAAAAGGCCATGGAAATAAAATTGATGGTCCTAATGAACTTGGATCAAACTTGATGTAGACATGATGCCTAAGTTGAATAAGCTCTCTCTGAACAACTCAACCATTTGTGAGGCACTGCCATTCCCTGTGTTGTTGTTTGTCCCAGTGTTGAAAAAATCGCCGAGAAATCGGCAAAAATCGCGGGTTTTCTTTAGGGCCGATTTTTCGGCTGGCAAAAAGCGCGATTTTTAAAAAAAATTTGAACTCGCGATTTTTTCGAAAAAAACGCGCTTCTTTCCAAAAAAGCGTGAGTCGACCTAAAAAAGCGCCCAGCAGTCCAACTCGCGGCTTAGAAAAGGGAGAAGTTGGTTTTTTTTTGTTCATTTGGCAAATGAGCTTGTTGGAAGTGGAGGAGAAGGGCTTGAGGAGACCACCAACACCTTTGGAGGCTTTCAAACACCATTTAGCATCTCAACCAAGGATTTTTGTGGAGCAAGTGTTGAAGGTATGTGCATTTTCTCCATTGTTTTTCTATCTTTTGCCATGGACTGTTTGAAAGATTTTTTGCATATTTGTTTTACTATTTTGTTGCCTATTTCTTGTCTATTTCCTTACTATTTATTTTTACTATTTTACCATTGATTTCCATGCCCCAAAAAATGAAAAACAGTCCCAATGTAAATGGGGGTTTTTAAAAATTAAAATGGAAGATAT